>OY720461.1:31933475-31965975 GCA_963082715.1 Harpalus rubripes | reverse complement strand
TTTATCAATGATTTGGGCATGAGACGGGTCGCCGCGAAATTTGTACCAAAATTGCTCAATTGCGACCAAAAACAGCATCGCATGAACATTGCTAATGAGATGTTGGACTCTGTCCGCGACGACCCAAATTTGCACCAGAGGGTCATAACTGGTGACGAATCGTGGGTTTATGGTTATGACGTGGAAACCAAAGTTCAATCATCTCAATGGAAGCTGCCGCACGAACCAAGACCGAAAAAAGCGCGCCAAGTTCGGTCGAATGTGAAAGTTTTGCTGACAGTTTTCTTCGATTGCAGGGGCGTGGTGCATCATGAGTTCTTGCCACAGGGTAGAACGGTCAATAAGGAATATTACCTGCAAGTTATGCGCAATTTGCGCGAAGCAATCCGCCAGAAACGCCCGGATTTGTGGAAGAACAAAAATTGGCTTTTGCACCACGATAACGCCCCTGCTCACACATCGTTGCTTGTGCGCGACTTTTTAGCCAAAAACAACACACTAATGATGCCGCAGCCACCGTATTCCCCAGATCTGGCCCCCTGTGACTTTTTCTTGTTCCCTAAACTGAAGAGGCCCATGAAAGGACGACGTTACGCTACGCTTGACGAGATAAAGACGGCATCGAAGGAGGAGCTGAACAAGATAAAAAAAAATGATTTTTTGAAGTGCTTTGAAGATTGGAAAAACCGTTGGCACAAGTGTATAATATCTCATGGGGATTACTTTGAAGGGGACAAAATAGATATTCATGAATAAATAAATAATTTTTGAAAAAACACAAAATTCGCGATATTTTTTGAACACACCTCGTAATATCACATTTATTACAAATAAATAGGGAAATGAATTACCGACAATGGCGGTGATCTTGGCCCATGGCCATACCCTGGTTATAAAGGTACCCTATAATTAAGTATGTGTGATTCTACGACATATGTCACTTATTATTTATAGTGTGTTAGAAAGTAATGCCACTATTTACATATACGTATCTCTTACACCACATAAATTAAATAGACACAGGTCAAATAATATTTTTCTTTCTAATACAAAATGTTGCTAAACTACTGCTGTAAAGTGATGTGTAGTCTTTCTTCGAACAAATAACCTTGAATAGTCATCTTTCGTGAATAATAGTATTATGTACTGAATACCAATTGAATGACAGTTGTTACAAGAGTTGCTAAAAATCGCTGTTAATTCTCAGTTGTTACCTAACGACTATGTTAACAACTATCTTAGTGAATTAGGCCGTAGCCTACTTACGATACTGGGACTGAAAAAAATATTTTCACATTCCTGTTTTTTACTTCTGTCAATTAAATTCTTTAAATACCCTCCAGTTTAAAGTCCCAAAAAAGCGCTCACAGTTCATTGGTCGAATCACAGTTTCATTTCAAGCTTTCAGCTTTGCACGGCTGCCGCATTTACGTGCAACACTGTAGCGGAACTGGCGCCGAAAGCTTTCGGTAATAACTTCAAGTGAGAACGAACCCGGGTCCGCCAGATCGATGCGGAAACGTTTTATATGAGCGAATTTCGCAGGAAATTGAATATTTCGTTTTGGAGATAAAAGGCATCAGTATTCAGGCGGCGATTATATTCATCGCTTATAAATTTGGGAAATAAGAAGGTGGAATTTTGACTGACAATGATGAAATGAAAGCAAATTTGTTCTAGGGGAAATATTTTACAAAATTATTCAGGAATTATTCTTTGAATTTTAAGTAGAAACATATAACTAATTTCATTATTTACTGTCATTAATTATTGCTTTTGTGAATAAATTGGGGCAGGAATTTTACCTGTTTCGTTCATATATTTTACTTATTCTTTGGACGTTTTGTATCTAAGTTTTAATGAAGAAAGATTCCGGTTTTAAACCCAGGACTTTGCTATGTTCAGCAGGAAAATTAAATATTCCCCCGTGTTACAATCTTTTAATTATTTATTTATTTATTGTTAACCCACTCAACAGGATCGAAGATCCCAATTACTGAGGGGTGACAAAATTTTACAAATATATGACAATATAACGTAAGTAACGTAAAACATAACGAATTACAATATTAGGTATATGTACATTTACTTGTTGAAGAAATATTGAAACATTACATTTTTAAATCTTTGCAAACCACAGCTGAATATGTCAATGTTCAAAGTAGAGTTAATTTCATTAAATAGTGAACATACTCTTCTACTAGGTGCCTTAGATTCATAATTTGTTTTCACATTTTTTAAATTAAACGTAATTACAGATTTGTTTCGAGATGTAATTCGTGGAACGTTTATACAAATACAGTTTAGAGTTGCACTATCGTCAATAATGTTCCATAATAATTTATACAAATATACACAAGAAATTACTGTTCGTCTATTCTCGAGTGATAGCATGTCAAAAGTTTTAAGTGACAGAGTATAACTGTAAGTATATATATATATCAAATGCGTCCGTAGTTTTATATGAACAATACCTAATAAATTTCCTTTGAACCCATTCTAAGTCTAAACTATATTTGTCATAAATCGGATTCCATATGACACTGCAGTATTCCAGTTTTGAATGTACGAATGCAAAATACAAAGACTTGAGAGTGTTAAGGTTAATGAAGCTCTGAGAGTTACGAATAATAAATCCTAGATTCTTGTATGCTATATTAACAAAATAATTAATATGTAGATCAAAAATTAATTTGGGGTCAAATATAACACCCAAGTCCTTGATGTTCGACACTCGTGTTAAAGAATCAGTACCCATGAAATACATGTAGTTACATACATCTTTTTTTACAGAATATGTCATAATCTTACATTTAGAGATGTTAAATGGTAGAGAGTTTGAAAAAGACCAATCCAACAAGCGATCTATGTCAAACTGCATGTTATGAGAATCATCATCATTATTAACAACTTTAAATATCTTTAAATCATCTGCATACAACAGTGCACTCACAGAATGCAAACAGCGAGTGATATCATTGACAAACAATATAAAAAGCAAAGGACCCAGATTCGATCCTTGTGGTATGCCAGAGCTAGGAGTGAAATAATGAGAAGCATAATTATTGTAACCTACAAATTGCTGACGATCACTAATATATGACATTAAAAATTCTGTTAAACCAGGTGAAAAGTTATATATGTACTGTAATTTAAAAAGCATTATGTTGTGATCTACTGTATCAAAAGCCTTACTAAAATATGTGTAAAGTACGTCAATTTGATTATTACTATGAAGGTTATTAGCAATAAATTGTGTGAAGTTGACAAGATTTGTGGTAGTAGATTTTCCTTCCATGAAACCATGTTGCTCTGTGGTAATAATTTGCTTCACATGATTATAAATATATTTGTACAACACTTTTTCAAAACATTTAGCAACACTTGAGAGTATTGATATAGGTCGATAATTTGTGTATATCACCCGATTTAAATACTGGACAAATTCGCGAAGCTTTAAGAACTGAAGGAAAAGTATTTGTTTTTAAACATAAATTAAACAGGATATACAATGGCTTAATGAAAAGATCACGACAGCCCTTAAGAACGTATGATGGAATATTGTCAGGTCCTGGTGAGCAGGACGATTTCAAGCTGTTAATGGCATTACAGATATCATTTTCGGTAATTTGAACAATGGAAAGAAAATTTGACGTCAATGAATCACTGGTTATATTTGAATAGTCAACATTATTTGTTTCACGGAAAACAGAGGAAAAGTAATCAGCAAAACCTTCAACAATACTGGCAGTATCACTAAAATTTTTATTTTCCCAAAACATATTACCAGGAATGCGTGTGACATTTTTCTTATCATTAATAAATGTCCAGAATTTTTTCGGATTATTGACAATATTACCTTCCATTGAGGCGATATAGTTTTTATATGCTATTTTTATATTACATTTCACTTTAGTTCGTATTGATTTAAAAAGATCATTATGTCCTTTAATACATAAATAATAAATTCGTTTTTCTTTCCCAACAAGGATATTGGGCCCAGACGTTCTTTAGTATTGTCGTCTTCATAATATCATATAAGTAATGTTATATCTGGATATTTGCTATGGGTACAGGTACAATAAACCCTTAATTTTTTTGTAATTACAAAAATTAGATAGTATCGTTATGTATAAGAATTATTACGAAAATCAACATAAATGCTAAACACTGGTATTGGTATCATAAAAATGTTTAGCTAAAAAACTAATACAAATTTACAACAAATAACAAATATAATACAAGTGTAAATATATCATATTTATTGTAATTAGATAAAAGTTTTAATTTCAAACAGAAAATAAAAGACATACATATTTATATGAATATAGTGACCTATATTTTAATTACTGCACTAAATCACTGTCAATGTAAAGTATAGTTACCGCTAGCAATTTATTTTATCCCATCGAGTTGTACTAGTAGTAGGGTCTTGTAATACTGATTGGCACTTTTTACCTCCCGCTACCCTTGGTAAGGGAGGTGATCGTGCTAAAATTCGCATATCGAGATTTTGGTAAATGACCACGTTTTAAGGTCCCTAGAATCCAATTTTAACATTTTCACGATGATGTCTGTGTGTGTGTGTGTGTGTGCGTGTACGTGTGCGTATGCGTATGCGTGTGCGTGTGCGTGTGTGTGTGCGTGTGCGTGTGCGTGTGCGTATGCGCGTGTGCGCGTGCGTATGTGTGTAAGTGTGTATGTGTGTATGTGTGTATGTGTGTATGTGTGTATGTGTGTACGTGTGTACGTGTGTATGTGTGTATGTGTGTATGTGTGTATGTGTGTATGTGTGTATGTGTGTATGTGTGTATGTGTGTATGTGTGTAGGTGTGTATGCCTGTATGTGTGTATGTGTGTATGTGTGTGTGTATGTATGTCTGGATCCTCCTCAAATACTATCATTCAGAAAATTTTGAAACCTTCTATTTCGAACTGTTTCTGTAATGGAAAGAGCCCATTAGATTTTGGTGAAAATCGGATAACCGGAAATGGCACTTTACAAGAAGCTCAAAATAGTTTTTCTTCGAAAAATACCTTTAAATGTTATTTTTTCGAGATTAATGTTATTATAAAAATTAAAGATTAATAAATTTTCTATAGATTTGCATTAATACTTTTTATACATATTTTATGGATAAATTTATAAAATTATCTATAATTTAAATCCCAGAGTCTGCGCTTTAAACAAACAAAACGCAGTTATTCAAATGTATGTAACTGACAGATAAATGTGACTATCAGAGTACTAATCATTTCAAAATAATATTAGTAACGTTTTAAAAAGAAAAAAGTAAAAAGAACAATAGAAAAGGAATTCAATACAGTTTCCAGCATAAGTAAATATGTAGGTATGTAGTTAGATTAATAAAAATTAATGATTCAAAAAATGTATAAGTTAATCCTCATTTTTGGATTAGTGAATTCTATTCTATACCGGTATTTAAAATTTAATCTTCATTTTATTATAGCTCAGGTGGCTCAGTGGTTAGAACAACGCCTCATGTCATGAGTGTCCTCGCGGCTCTGGGTTCGAATCCCACTAAAGCATGGATGTGTGTGAATGTGAACCCACTCTTTAATTGGCAATTAATCCTGTTGAGGGGTTTAAAAAAAGGTAGTTACTAGGATTAGATTAGACTATATTTTACGAAATAAACTGTGAAAATTACAGTAAAATTCGCTAATCCAAAAATAAGGATTAACTTAATCTTTTTTGTGACTCGGGCTATAAATGGCGGGAGGTATTGTGTTGGTCACACCAGATTTTTATTATTGTAATCAAGATTCCATTATTGTAATTAAACATTTGTTTGTTGTAATCAATTTTTTTATTACGGATTTCTTTGTAATAAAAAAAAATATTTGAAAATCAAATCACTATTATTTTAATCCAAAGTAGCGGGGCGCGGGGCCCCTAAAAGGCGTGGGGCCCATATAGGCAATTGCCTAGTCTGCCTATTGGGTAATCCGGCACTGGTTTTCATCAACAAATCATAACAGTTCTCTTTAATAATTCAAAATACTCCAATTTACATCAGCTTATACAAATTAACCCATTAACTATATTAATATTTGATAAAAGTCACTACAATATGTGTATTTACACACATTAATCCATATATTATAGATGTTACACCATAATAATATTCTCTTTCTCCCGTAATATAATCACCCTAACATAGACTGATAATCTCTGAAATAATATTTGTCTATTGGTATTATAATAATGTACGTGATCGAAACGCCGAAATGGTGAATATTGCAACAAACAGAATGCAGCAATAACATTCGCATTAACCACATGACAGAATATGTTAGACACAATAATGTATTAGACTAGGTCCACATTGCAAGCGAAATCTATTGACGCAATTGCAGATTAATTGAAACAAGAATTTATATATTAGTATATGCAAGTACACTAGTACAGGATCATACACGTATGTTTATAATACGCACTTTGATGATGAGAAATTAATGCGAAACAGGTCAATCAATGTATTAAGCTGTAGCTTCAAAATGATTTTGGGATGTGCCATATATTTCATGAAGATTTATATAATTTCACAAGGATAACGAGAACTTTTTTCTCCTTTTTCTTTTCGCTATATCATCCGTGATATTCGTAGACAATTTCTTCTACGTTTTTCTTTCTGTCCCTTAGCAATCCTTTTCATTTCTTCCAATTTTTTGCAAATTAAAGTTTAAACTATACTCATTGTTCTTCAAAAATGCTAGATTAGATTTAATATATTTATGAAATTTTCCTAGATTCATTCTTGTAATCAATAGGTTATAATCAAAATCGTTTGTTGTAATCAACAATTTTACAACAGATTTCAGAATTGTATATGCATTTGAACACAATAAATAAATAAATAAATATATCATCACGGCATATTATCCATTACTGGGTGTGCCAATCTGCTTTGTACGCAGATATCGGTAATGATGATGACTTATTTGTACCGTGCGGGCGTTTACCAAGCGTCACCTCACGGGCACTCATTGCTGGCGAGACCCCATTTGAATGATAATAGGTATGGATTCATTGTGGGATTCATTCTTGATATCAATATTCTTGAGTTATAATCAATATATTCATTGTTGTAATCAACATTTTCATAGTTATTATTTCAATATAACAATGCTAGAATAATAATGAACCGATTGATTTGATAATTATTTTACTTCTAACTAGAGCTCTAATGCAACCAAATTAAAAAAATATATATTGTTCACTTCTATCACGTTAATTTGTAAGTTTTATAGTATTTTGTCTTGACGAATAAGAGCATTTTATAAAAATTTACTATTATTTACTTTATTGTCTTGAAACGGCGCCCCTCAAAGTCAGGCGCCTTTGTGCGGGGCACAACCTGCCCACCCGCACGGCGCGGCCCTGCTTTTAAGGTTGCTTTAGATATTTACAATATAATTTTTGAACAAATGGTTACGCTTTACACGTTAAAATTATATGAAGATTATATGCTTATAAGTGGGATACATAATTACATTTTATTTTGGTGTAACATTAATTTCATCTGCGCGCTTATTGTTTGGTTTATTGGCAGAGCCGGATTTAGATATTTTAGTACCTGAGAAAAAATCTGGTGTGGCCAACACAGTACCTCCCGCCAGGGGCGCCATGTACCGCCCGAGTCACAAAAAAGATTGAGCTAATGCTTATTTTGGCAGTTTATTTCTTAAAATATAGTATAATCTAATCCAAGTAACTACCTTCTTTGATAATAAAATGAAGATTAAAATTTAAATACAGGGATAAAATAGAATTCACTAATCCAAAAATGAGAATTAGCTTAATTTTTTTTGCGAATCGTTAATTTTTATTAATCTAAATACATACCTATATATTTACATATGCTAGAAACTGTATTGATTTCATTTCCTATTGTTCTATTTATTTTATTTTAAAACGTTACTAATATAAATTTGAAATGATTAGTTCTTTGACAGTGACATTTATCTGTCAGTTACATACGTTTGAATAACTGCGCATCCAAGTTTTGTTTGTTTAAAGCGTAGGATCCGTGATTTAAATTATGGATAATTTTATAAATTATCCATAAAATATATAGAAAAAGTATTAATGCAAATCTGTAGAAAATTTAATAATCTTTAATTTTTATAAAAACATTAATATCGAAAAAATAACATTTAAAGGTATTTTTCGAAGGGGCAGTTTGTGCCCCGCACAAAGGCGCCTGACTTTCAGGGGCGCCGTTTTAAGGCAGCAAAGTAAATAATAGTAAATTTTTATAAAATGCTCTTATTCGTAAAGACAAAATTACTATAAAACTTACAAATTAATGTGATAGAAGTGAACAATATGTTTTTTTAATTTGTTTGTATCAATCGGTTCTTTATTATTCTAGCATTGTTATATTGAAATAATAACTATGAAAATGTTGATTACAACAATGAATATATTGATTATAACTCAAGAATATTGATTTCAAGAATGAATCCCACAATGAATCCAATATTTAAATACGTATTATCATTTTGCAAAGAATCAAATGCATATACAATTCTGATATCTGTTGTAAAATTGTTGATTACAACAAACGATTTAGATTATAACCTATTGATTACAAGAATGAATCTAGGAAATTTCATCAATATATTAAATCTAGCATTTTTGAAGAACCAAAAGTATAGTTTAAACTTTAATTTGCAAATTTTACATCATGAAGGGAATGGGCACTAAAATGTAACATAGCACAAAGGCGCCTAATACCCACGGAGCGGCCTTGAGTCCAAAATAAACCATTCCACATATTTTTAGGCAATATTAACCTAACTTTTCCTCAGTCACACTCATATCTCACATCTAATAAATCTTTTCGTCATTTCTAAAGGTTTCCTTCAAAGTGCTCATCTATTTCAGGCTCCCATCCGTCATTCCTGAAAATATTTCATCGCGGGTTAATTTTTCAGACGATGTCCAGTAGCGTGCTGACGTGGGGACACAGGGGCGGGTGAGACGACTCTCCAGGCCCCTCTTGTGTTGAAATATTTGTGATTTCATTCGCCAAGTCGTAGTAAGTGGGGCTATTTCTGCTCTCTTCGTGAAAATTGTTGAATGATTGAACTTGGAAGGAATGGAAAAGCACAGTAGGCAAATTGTTTTACTCGTATATAGTTCTTGCAACGAAAAGGTTTTTGAAATTTACTGGTTTCAAAAAAATAATATATTAACTTATTTTTGGGTTAATTTATTCACTAGGACATAATTTTTCAAATTATCCTGTAGTACGATTAAATACGATAGGACTCTATTATACTAAGTCCAATTATGCTGTGTAGTTTATTTTATCCCTAAATTTTTGTTAAATATTTCTGTCTAACAGCACGTAGCCCAATATTAAATAGAAGAATGTTTCAGATCTTATTTAACCGTCGTTGAAAAACATCAGGTCCTTTACCACAACATACATTACATGTAAAACGCCATTATTCCAAATATATGGATGTATATGTGCAGATCCGTTGATTACAACAATGACAAGTATTGAGATTACAATAATTAAAACATAAATTATAATATAAATTTATTTAATAAGCTTTACGGTTACCATTTAAAAAAAAATTGTATTCAGCAAAGTTTATTTTATGCTGAATTTATACAGCGTACTGTGCCGTAACGAAACGTAAAGAATAAATCAATGCATACTTATGTGATAATTTATACAGATGTAAGCCGTAACGTGACGTACCGTGCCGTAACATGTCAAAAACCCAAAGATCGCGAACTTTTATCTTTCTACGTTACGGCACGTTACGGTACGTTGCGATATTATGAAAATTATTGCTTACCTGCGCTATAGTCTGTTTTTGTGTGGCTAATTATGTCAAAATTGGAATTAATAAATTAAATGGATATAAATATAAAAAATACTACATTACGAATAGTCTGTCTTGTGTGACTTTGACTGACATGTGTCATGTGTCAAAGTTTAGATTAATATATTAAATGGAAATAGGGCGCTAGCAGACACGTGACTCGGGCGTCCTTGACGTACTTGGAATCAGCTGATTTGTGTGCGCATGTCGTTTTGACAAGAATAGTGTCACTTTGACAAGACCAATGTTTTGTATTATTTTGATTTCGAACTGCTAAAATGTTATTATTGTACAATTTTAAGGCAGTAAAACACATGAAATTAAAAATAATAACTTCTCAACAGTTCAAAATTAAAATAAGTCAAAACATTGGTCTTGTCAAAGTGACACTGTTCTTGTCAAAATGACAAGCGCACACAAATCAGCTGATTCCTAGCACGTCAAGGACGCTCGAGTCACGTGTCTGCTCGCGCCCTATATAGATGAAATATATTGCATTGCGAATAAACTAACGAACCTGATTAATACAAATCTGATGTACACTATACTTGTATCGACAGAGCATTAGTATACTTTTTACGAAAATGTACAGTAAAATTTCTGTATAAAATAGCCTAGAAAAATCATGCGTTACGATACGTTACAGTACGCCACGGCACGGTACGTTACGTTACGGCTTACGCTGTATAAATCCAGCATTAGTCATCAAGGAGAAGTTTTTTATTAATTGACGATTTTCACTCTGTGATCTGTGATTTTTAACTATTTATTTATTTATTTATATTTTCAAATGTCCGTCTTTTATGTATCTACGCTTATCCACATGTATATTTTCCTTCAACTGAACCATTCTAGCCCTGAAGAAGACTATTGTATAGTCGAAACGTCGGCGAGCATAAAATTGTAGTATTGACTGCTAGTCCGAAACTTTATTAATTCCATTTTCAAATTTGGTATATAAGACTTTTAAGTCAATAGGAATAACATAGTAGATTTTGGTTAAAATAGGCTAACCGGAAGTGACATATTACCTGAAGTTACTAACAGTTTTTCTTGAATAAAATGATTTTATTTTGATTTTAGAAATAAATTCTTCAAATAATAGTTTTAAGAGAATTAAATTCTGCGTCTAGAACTACCAATATTATTAAATTAGCCCTTTGTATAAGCGGGATATGTCAATTTAAAAATTATGCACTTTTTGGTTTTTGTAATGAAGTTTGCTATGGATTAGGACAAAAAAAGTACAAAAAAATAAAAAAATTAATGTTAATGTCAAATTACGTCAAATACGTGCAATTTTATAATTGGGTCTATATTCCATGTTGGTCTTGCGTACCTACGTATAAGGAAATCGTGTGGTGTCCACATCAGATTTTTTTTTAATATTATACTAATTAGTTTTAATAAATTATGACCGACTCCTGTGGTGTAGTGGGCAACATAGCCGACTCACGACCCAAGGGTTACGGGTTCGAATCCCGGGTAAGGTATGACTGTTGTATTCGTCTTTCACAATTTCATCTTCATTACCGTCGTTAAAGAAATGCAAAGCTATGAAAAGTTAATGGAAAAATTGTTCATCCCCACATCACCGCATAACAAAGAGCGTGTATTAATAAAAAAAAAAAAATAATAAATGATCAATATCAATGTCAATTTCTTGATAACATTACCATAGCAACAACTCGTAAATGCCTTTGTTATATAATAGCCTTGAAAGCAGGGTTATTATGATAATAATAATAATAATAATAATAATAATAATAATAATAATAATAATAATAATAATAATAATAATAATAATAATAATAATAATAATAATAATAATAATAATAATAATATACCGGTAGGAAAGTAAATAAATAAACTTTTCTACTTACGTCGACTTTGAGGCCAGGTAGTGGGAACACCCTCGTTGGCGGTGCCTCTTTGGGAACGTATCTGTAAAACTCGTCCAGGCCGCGATACCACTTGACGGAGTACAGTGGCGCTTCTTCCAAATCGTAGTCGCAGCCAAGAGTCACTGAATGGCCCGCACGAACCGCCCGCGGTACCGTGAGGTTCAACCCTCGAAGGGAGATACCTGGACGCACCAGGCATTCTGGAAAGAACAGAAAACTTATAAATAATTGATAAATATGGAGTAACATCCACAATAATTCTTATATAGGGTTGAATACGATGATCGACTGGTAGCGGAATGGAAAACGGTTCCCTATGTTACATTTTATAATTGACCATTTCTAGCCCTGAAGAAGACTGTAGTTACAGTCGAAACGTAGGCTAGGAAATAGATAATTTTCACTAGACTGCGTGTCTGATTATTTTCCGATTTTCCAATTCTTATATTTAATATGTTGCAGCTTTTGCGTTTTATAAAATGCGGCCAGGTTGTCAAACCTTCGTTGACTTAGCGGTGTTTTACAATTTGGTTCCTTCCTTATAGTTTGAATATTTCTCTAAATATAAGAACAATAATATAACCTAATGCACAAACTCGGCCAGAGACAGTGCCGGATTACCCAATAGGCAGACTAGGCAATTGCATGTGGACCCCGCGGCTTTTAGGGGGCCCGCGCCCTTCTACATTGGATTAAAATAATATTGATTTAATTTGAATTTTTTTTTTTTATTACAACAAAGAAATGCTTATTTACAATGTCAATCAATATTACCAGACCCTACTATAACAACTCGAATGGGATGAAATAAATTGTTAGCGCTATTTATACTATACATTGACAGTGATTTAGTGCAATAATTTTTTTTTCAAACGTCGTAGAAATGGCACTTTTTGTGACTTGATTCACAAGGTAGAAATTTCATTTCTACGCCGCTGGAAATTTCTACGCCGGCGGAGTAGAAATAAGCTAATTTCTACGCCGCCGGAGTAGAAATAGCTAATTTCTACGCCGGCGGCGTAGAAATAAAATAAACAAATATCCATAGCAACTACGTAGAATTAGCGAATAAAAAGAAAAGTAGTGCGTTTGAAAAAAAATTTAATGTGTCATTCGAAATAAAAGTGTCTTTGTGTGCCTCGCATGCAATTGTCCGACTCGCTTCGCTCGTCGTGCAAACTTCCATGCTCGCCATACAAAGTATCACTTTTACTCCTAATAACACAATATACTATTTTCTAAATTTGTATTAGTTTATTAGGTAGACATTGTTATGATACCAATACCAGTGTTTAGCATTTATGTTGATTTTCGTAATAATTCTTTCGCATAATGATGCTATAAAATTTTTGTATTTACAATAAATGAAGGACTTATTGTAATAATGTGATATGCTATAAAACGAAAAATTCGTAGTAGAGTTTCAAGTTTTCAAAAAGAAAAAAAAATGTATAATAAGGTAATAAACTGTAAAAACTGTTTTTAAAAAGTGGTAGAGGCAAAACACAACGAAAAGCTTTTAAAATATATTTATTTCAAAATAATGCGGCTTATCATGTTATTGCACAAACTAAATTAAAACAAAATACTTAATTTTTTTGCAAAAACATGACAAGCCACTCATATTGTGTGGTTTATCATGTTTAATTCAGTACATTATTATTATTTTTACTTCCTTGTACGAAGTAAAGGAAGTATTGTAATCGCGAAAAATTACGGTTTTCAGATTTCAACGGAAATATCCATTTTAACCATCCCTGAATCCGTTTTGACTAATTTCGTCGAGACGTCTGTACGTACGTGCGTACGTATTTCGCGTAACTCAAAAACAGTAAGCCGTAGAAAGTTGAAATTTTGTATTTAGAACTGCTATAACATCTAGTTGTGCACCTCCCTTTTTGGTCATTACATAATTTCCAGAAATGGTACTTTATTTGATGCCTATAATAGATTTTAATGAAAAACTATTTTAAAATATAATCTAAAACTTTTCAAATTTAGTATATAAGACTTTTAGGTCAATTGGAATAACATAGTAGATTTTGGTTAAAACAGGCTAACCGGAAGTGACATATTACCTTAAACAGTTTTTCTTCAATAAAATGGTTTCATTGTGATTTTAGAAATAAATGCTTCAAATAAGAGTTTTAGAGAATTAAATTCTGCGTCTAGCACATCAAGTATTATTAAATTAGCCCTTTGTATAAGCGAAATATGTATATTTAAAACTTATATACTTTTTGGTTTTTGTAATGAAGCTTGCTATGGATTAGGACAAAAAATAACAAAAAAATAAAAAATAGATGCTAATGTCAAATTACGTCAAATACGTGCAATTTTATACTTGGGTCTATACTTCATATTAGTCTTGTGTACAAGGAAGTCGTGTGGTGCCCACATCAGATTTTTTTGTATAATAAAATTATTTTATTAAAATTGTTGGGTGGTAATATCGTAAACTTATTAGAGGGGGGGGAGGCCGATATTTCGATTGCCTAAGGGCATCCACATGGTTTAATCTGGCACTGGCCAGAGATTTCCAGGCGCGACTTTTGTGGATTATGTTAGGTTATGTTAGAGATATTACAAGCCAAAATGTTAATATTACAATGTGGCCGTAAGCTGCTCGGATTTTACAATCTGGTTACAATATATTGACACTACCATTTCTTTAGATTTAAAATTAAAAATATGTTTCAGTCTCTATAACAATGTATTTATTTTGTAGTGTTCATTGCATTATTGTATTTTTAGCTCGCATAGAGAATACAATGTGGAAAAATGATCCTAATAATAAGACTTACCTGTCGTAACAAAGCACATTGAATTTTTTTAAATTTTTGAAATAATGATACTTTTACCCGAAGCAGATTAATTAAAATTTTGTTTGATGTATGTCATCCTTTGTGAAAAAGTTATTCAATTTATCTTTTACAATGTGAGATATTTTTAGAAAAAAAATGCACGATACGAATAAAGGTAACTCGATATATATTTAAAGGAAAGGACAATGAACGAACAGTATTGTTATCCGAGTAAAATCAATATTAACACAATTAAAAAATAAACATTTACATGTTAAATAAGGTATTACAAATTACAGTTTACAGAATTAGATAATAGTTATTTAAGCTACAAGGACTGTAAGTACCTACGTCTTAACAAACCAAGAAGTTAAGTTGAGCCGAAGCCTTGTAACTACGAGGATGTTAAGATTTGTGTACATCCCATGTTGCTTTAGTTATTTTTTTTTTATACAAAACGATACAATTATATTTTATTCTTCGCGATTCGATAATTTAATTTTATGGTCGTGTATAATGTAATAATACGCAGCATAGGAGTTTCAATGGTAAAATCTTAATGTGCAGTTATTTGCTCCCCTAATTATTTTAGAACAAAATTGTATTTAGGTTTTTGCTACAGAAAAAAATACTACATCCGAATATGATATTGTTTATAATTTTTCAATTTCCGAAACCGTAAAAATAGTCGAAAACAATTACAACATTTTTGCAAAAATCATTGGTGCCATGGAATAATAATTTAAACAAATATCTCATAAACAATTAGGAAATGTCAATCAAGAATTTTACAACAGATTAGGGTATTGTTTATGGTAAATGGAGGTTTGTTTGAACATTTTATGTCTTTTAATTTAAATAAGTTAAGGATCATATTCATAGTTGTTATAATCAACTATTACATTGTTATCATCAACTACAATAAAGGTGTTTCCATTTACCTCGTTTTGAAAATAAATTTAACGTCAGGAATCTACGACAGATGTTTGCACTTTTGTTTAAATTTTTGTTCCATGGCATCAATGATTTTTGTAAAAATTAATATTATTACGGTTCCGAAAATTGAAAAATTATAAACAATAGCATATTCGGATGCAGTATTTTTTTCTGTAGCAAACACCTAAATACAATTTTGCTCTAAAATAAATAGGGGAGCAAATAACTGTACATTACGATTTTACCATTGACACCCCTATGCTGCGTCATCTAAGTCACCACCCTGTATATATATATATATATATATATATATATATATATATATATATATATATATATATATATATATATATATATATAAGGTCAAGTGTAATCGTCACTGTGTTGATTAGTTAAGAATGTTAGTGGGTAGTTCAGTGTTTTATTTAGGCCTAAATTAAAATGTTGATTCTTTGAAAATTTAGTCAAACTTTCGCCTTTTATTTAAGATTTCCTCTAATTTACCTACATGAAGTAATTTTGAAAAATAAATACACTTAAACATAGAAAGATATTTTTGTTGTATATGGTATTACATTGTTTTTGTTGTTTAAAAGTATGATGATGCTGAAAAAGTTCGATGATTGTTTGAAATTCGTTAAAAGTAAAATTTGTGTAAAAAATCACATCACAAAAACCAGATGTGTGATATTTGTTATATTGTTGCTTGTGTTATTATTATTGGTATTAAATGTAATAGAATGTTCAATTTCGTTGTCATATTCAACGTTAACATTCATTTGGTTAATTTTTATTTTTGTTAGGTTGTGTCAATTTTAAATGTCATATGATTCAATGTCAATCTGTCTCGAAATAGATGAAAATATTCAGGAACCATGACGTACCCGGAATCAAGATACTGTTTTTTTTGGTTAACTTACAGAACATAGTAAGAATATTGGGCGCGAGCAGACACGTGACTCGATCGACCTTGACGTGCTTGGAAACAGCTGATTTGTGTGCGCATGTCATTTTTACAAGAACAATGTCACGTTGACAAAACCAATGTTTTGATTTATTTTGATTCTTAACTGCTAAAATGATATTATTTTTAATTTCATATGCTTTACTGCCTAAAAATTGTAAAATAGAACATTAAAGCAGTTCAAAATCAAAAAAGTCAAAACATTGGTATTGTCAACGTGACATTATACTTGTCAAAATGACATAGGCACACAAATCAGCTGATTGCAAGCAGGTCAAGGTCGCTAGAGTCACGTGACTGCTCGCGCCCTGTTGCCAGGGCCGCGACGCGCGGTTGGGCAGGTTGTGCCCCGCACAAACGCGCCTGACTTTGAGGGGCGCCGTTTCAAGCAAAGTAAATAATAGTAAATGTTTATAAAATGCTCTTATTCGTAAAGACAAAATTACTATAAAACTTACAAATTAACGTATCAATAGAAGTGAACAATATATTTTTTAATTTGTTTGCATTAGAGCTCTAGTTATAAATAAATAATTATCGTATCAATCGGTTCGCTATTATTCTACCATTGTTATATTGAAATAATAACTATGAAAATGTTGATTACAACAATAAATATATTGATCATAGCTTAAGAATATTGATTACAATAATGAATCCCACAATATGTATCCATATACAATTTTGAAATTGTTGTAAAATTGTTGATTACAACAAACGATTTTGATTATAACCTATTGATTACAAGAATGAATCTAGGAAAATTTCATCAATATATTAAATCTAGCAGTTTTGAAGAACAAAAAATATTGTTTAAACTTTAATTTGCAAATCATGAGGGGCAGGGGCGCTAAAATATAACATAGTGTTAGATCGAGGCTATTGCAGAATAGGTAAAAACAATACACAACAACGAAATGCACGAGAAATATATTGAACGCAACGCAGATAATACAATACACAAGAACAGGTACAATAAATATGAAATGAAAATAGTAAAAAATATAAAAGGTACTTTGACTGATGTGACTTGACAAGTATACGTGGAGAACTTGATCAGCGACTCGGTTCTACAACAAAAGAATGTCAACATTCTAACACTTCCCCTCGAGTCGAAGATTCTCAAGTCCGGCTGATTTCAAGCAGCGTAGGTGCTTCTCCTTAGGCAATCCCTTCGTAAGGAAATCAGCTATTTGATCATCAGTTGAAATGTGTTGAACGCGGAGTTCCTTGCATTTCAGCACATCTCTCACGAAGTGATGTCTAATGTCTATGTGTTTACTTCGAGCGTGATATGTGGGGCTTTCTGCCAGTTTCAATGAACTTCTGTTGTCGCAGAAAATATTCATTTCGCCCAAAGCACAGAAACCTAATTCCTTCAGGAATCTTTGTAGATATATGGCTTCCTTGACGCTTTCAGAGAGTGCCATATACTCGGCTTCCGTCGTTGACAAAGCGACGGTGCGCTGTTTCTTGCAATCCCAGGATATCGGTCCTCCATTGAGCATAAATATGTACCCAGTATAGGACCTCCTGTCTTCGGGACAGCTTCCCCAATCAGCGTCTACGAAACCTTTGATTGGCCCTACGTTCGAGCCAAAAGTTAATCCAATGTCCATGGAACCCTTCAAGTATCGTAGCACTCGTTTGGCGGCCTTCCAGTGATCTTCACCGTAGCAATGGTTAAATTGCCCTAAATGACTTACGGCAAAAGATATGTCGGGTCGTGTACTTGTCGCCAAATATGTAAGAGCACCAATCAGCTCACGGTATGGTAGCTTGAGGTCCTCTTCGGACTGTTCTCCCTTTTTCATCAGCTTCACACTCACATCAACAGGTGTTACTACAGGTTTACATTCCGCCATGCCGAATCGCGAGAGCACGTCGCAGATGTAACCACGCTGATGTATTGTTGTCTGACCATTGCGTTGATTGAATTCCATACCTAGACAATACTTTACATCCCCAAGGTCCTTGATTATAAAGTTCTTGGCCAACCCTCTACCAAGTTCAGCTATCTTCTTGTCGTTACGGGAAGCGATCAGGATATCGTCAACATAAATTGCTATGAATGTAGCGTCTTCCCCAGATCCAATATAAAATAAACACGGATCTGATTCTGATGGAGTGGCACCCAAACTTCTCAGTGTTTCACTCAGCTTGAAATACCAACATCTTCCCGCCTGCCGGAGTCCATATAGTGATTTTTTCAAAAGACAAACCTTATCTCCTTTACTTAACTCCTTCAGCATGAGTTTTGATTTTACATTAATCTCGGTATGGCTCTCAGAATCAATAATCGTTCGAAGAATATCCCGCAAATTCTTCGGTGGCTCCATATATATATTTTCTTCTAAGACTCCATTCAGATAAGCAGTTTCTACGTCGAACTGTTTAATCTTCATCTCATATCGAGCGGCGAGTGAAGCCATGAGACGAATGGATCCTATACGAGCCACAGGCGCAAAAGTCTCTGTAAAATGTACACCGGGTTGTTGGCTAAATCCCTGTGCAACTAAGCGCGCCTTTCTCCTCTCGAGACTGCCATCTGATTTGTACTTATTCCTTAAAACCATTCGGCTGCCGACGACTTTCTGTCCTTTGGGACGATCAACGAGTATCCATGTCTCGTTTTTTATGATAGATTTCATCTCGGAAGCAATGGCTTGACGCCATTCATCAGCATCGGATCCATTCATTGCCTCCTTCATGGGTATCTCCGAAAGAAAACTCTGCTCCCTCCATTCGACGTTACCAGATTGTTCAGAAACAACTTGATACTGTTTCTTCGGTCTTCCCCTTAAGCCTGACCGTATGATTTTTGGCCGGCCTCGGCCTCTGATTGTTCGGTGCGACTCAGGGGCTGCGTCTTCAACGGGAGCATCTTCGTCTTCGACATCAAGAATCTCTTCATCTTCATCTGAGGTATCGGACTGCACTACATTTTCTCTGTTGCATGTAGACAATTGATTATCTTCAGCTGCGTTTCTTGAAAATATTTCAATGCCTGAGAATTGTCGAATTTGTGTCGAGTCTTCAATCCGTGTGTCTTTACCTGGGTTGTCAATCGACGAACGGAGCAAGTCGTTTTCAATGAATTTCACATCACGACTTATTAATACTCTACGCTCCTTTGGCGACCATATGCGATATGCTTTGGATTCATCTGCATATCCAAGAAAGATCCCCTCCTGCCCTCGAGAGTCGAACTTTCCTTTGGCAGGTTGTCTATCCAGATAAAAAACTTTACTTCCGAATGTTCTAAGGTACGACACGTCTGGTGTCCTGCCGGTCCATTTCTCATACGGCGTATGACCATCCAGGCACTTCGTTGGCAAACGATTTCGGAGATAATTCGCAGTATTAACTGCCTCAGCCCAGAAAGTGTTGGGTAAATTCGCTTCCTTCAGAAGGCACCTAGCTACATCAAGGAGAGTGCGGTTTTTTCTCTCCGCGATGCCATTCTGTTCTGGATTGTACGGAATTGTTAACCTCCTAGCGATCCCTCTGTGTTTCAAATATTCGCTGAATTCATTATTAATGTATTCGCGGCCATTATCAGACTGCAGACACTTAACAGCCTCGCCCTTTTGTTTCTCGACTAAAGCTATGTAGTCCTTAGTAGCCTTGAATACTTCTGTTTTTGATTTCAGAAATCTAATCTCGCACCATCTGGAGCAATCATCGATAAACTCAATGAAATATCTCGCTCCTCCTAAAGATGCCGTCCTCATGGGTCCGCACACATCGGTATGAACAATTTCCAATATCTTCGTTTGACGATTTGATTTCTTGGGGAATGGGGACCTAGTCATTTTTCCTTGCAGACAGACATCACAGTTCAATTTTCTCGACGATTGTGTCAATTGAATTCCTCTCACGTGACCTTTGCGAACTACGTCTTCTAAATCTTTCGTGTTAACATGGCCCAAACGTCTATGCAATAATTCGAGCGATATCTTCTCATTCGAAACTGAACTAATCGCTCGCGCATTTGGTCTGGATTCACGCACGAAATACAAATCATCGACTCTGTCAGCGCTTAAAACCACATTTCCATTCGGTTCCTGTACTGTGGCACCATCTTTTCGAAAACATACGTCGAATCCTCGATCTGTAATCTTAGCCACCGACAGAAGATTTGTTCTCAAATCGGGAACGTATAGTGCGTTGTTCAGTGTTACGTTCTTTTCATTACCGAACACACTTGTAGCAAACAACACATTTCCCTCGCCTATCGTTTCGGCTGTCGCACTGTTCGCAAGATTAAGCGTGCCTCGTCTTGAGTACTGAAGGTTTTGAAAGTGTTCTGTCTCGTTGCACATATGCGTCGTAGCACCACTGTCGAGACACCACTTTCGGTTTAGGTCTACCGATTTTTGGTTTGAAACATTTAGACAAACATTATTTGCACATTTTACGGTTTCCTTTTTGAACTTTGAACATTCATTCGCCTTATGTCCAGGCTGTCGACACTTGAAACATCGAAACACTTGTGAATTTTTTCGTTTTCCACTGTCGTTCTTGAGTGTTTCTGTCTTGTCTTTTCGATCGCGCCATCCGCCGTTCCTTTTCGCTATCATGGCATTCGATGATACGTTTCGAACGTCACTCTTGCGTGCATCACTTTCCTCAATAATTTTTATACGAAGCGCATCCGGAGTCGGTAAGTCGTCGCGTGATTCGATGGCGCACCGAAAATTCTCGAAATCAGCGGGTAAACTATACAGCAATAAGATTGTCAGTAAGTCCGGATTAATTATGACGTCCATGTCAAGCAGCTTGTCAACTGTATCAAAAAAATTATCCAAGTGTGCTCGCACGTCACCGCTGTCAATCATTTTTTGTAATGTCAGTCTTTTCAAGAGAGTTGCTTTCCTTGCCGGACCTTTCGACTGATAAATTTCCTCTAATTTTAGCCATACTTCACGTGATGTTTCGCAGTTTTTAATTTGCTTCAACTCACTCGAACATATAGACAGGATTATGTCCGACCGCGCTTTCATATCGTTCCTGACCCATTCTTTAACATTGCCGGCATTCGCACCATCTTTCGATAACTCGGGTTTCGTGATGACGCCGCTCACATATTCCCACAGATCAGCCTTAATCAACACAGCTTGCATCTGTAGCTTCCATGTGTCAAAATTGTCTTTACCCAAGAGCTCAATCCTTGACACACTCGCGGAATTCATGGTGCTGTCTTCGAGTTCTCGTTTTAAATGATATCGTTTACCTATCTAGCTCTATACAAACGTTTCTGGCGCCCATAACCTGTTAGATCGAGGCTATTGCAGAATAGGTAAAAACAATACACAACAACGAAATGCACGAGAAATATATTGAACGCAACGCAGATAATACAATACACAAGAACAGGTACAATAAATATGAAATGAAAATAGTAAAAAATATAAAAGGTACTTTGACTGATGTGACTTGACAAGTATACGTGGAGAACTTGATCAGCGACTCGGTTCTACAACAAAAGAATGTCAACATTCTAACACATAGCACAAAGGCGCCTTATACCCACGGAGCGGCCCTGCATATTGCAAAATGTTTCGAACTCAAAGGTGACAATCCATTTTCTTACTACAGTTTGCTTCATTCATTTAGATGTAACAAATGGTTGCAATACAAGTATCGGGAAATATGATTGGTACGACAAGCCTTGTTTTAAAACCGTTCTTTTGAAAATTCCAAATTTCAATATTTAATTTCACTCTTATAAGTTTCAAGAACATTTTTTTATATTATTATTTTAAAGCTGAACATAAATAGTTTGTTTTTAAATAAATATTTAGAAAAAAAAAGTTCTTTAAACATAAGGGCGAAATTAAATATTAAAATTTGGAATTTTCAAAACAGCGTTTCAAAACATGGCGTGTGTTAAACCGTCAAAAAAATTGTAATTTAAGGCAAATAATAATTAAATATGTATAGATATTCCTGATATATAAAATATTAGATACGAATAATATTATATTACAAAAAATTTGGGCCGCGTATAATTGCTCGGAAATACCTGACACGTCAAAAAACATTTCTGTCTTCCTTTCGCTTTTATGAGTTCCTTTTTTCCTGCACCTTTCAAGTGTAATAAATTCATAATCCTGTCCTTCATCCTGTTAAAGCAGAAGTGTAAAAAACGTCTGCATGTGACCAATTTAGTCGCGAATTAGAACCATGGACAAAAACGTGACGTATTATCACATCTGCTTTCCAGACTCCTGGCAAAAACGGCAGGATGTATCATTGTTTGTTTTTGCGAAGAAAGAAAAATCGAGAATAAAATGTGTTTCTGATATGATTATAATACGACTTCTACATGTAATACATTTAAAAATAACGAGGGAACTGAATTTTTTATTACGCGATTTAGTTTTATTTATAAGGCATAATTATATGTTTACTTTTGATAAGAAATATATTTATGTACATTTATTTTACTTTGAAATATGAAATAACATATTATTATATTTAATTTAACACAATGGCATTTTTACATTGATCGTATAGGGCGCGAGCAGACACGTGACTCGAGGGACCTTGACGTGCTTAGAATCAGCTGATTTGTGTGCGCATGTCATTTTAACAAGAACATTGTCAATTAGACAAGATTAATGTTTTGACTTATTTTGATTTTGAATTGCTAAAATGTTAATATTTTATAATTGTTAGGCAGTAAAACACATTAAATTAAAAATAATAACATCTTAGCAGTTAAAAATCAAAATAAGTCAATATAAGTCAATCTTGTCAACATGACATTGTTCTTGTCAAAATGACATGCGCACACAAATCTGCTGATTCTAAACACGTCAAGGTCCAAGATCCCTTGAGTCACGTGTCTGCTCGCGCCCTATATACAGTGTGTTCAAAAAAAATCCTAACTCTGAGTAGGCTGTGAAGAGTGAAACATATGTCTGATCATTATTTAATTCAAAAGTCAAGTTGTTAAAATTGATCTGAAAATGTAATTTTAAGGAGAAAAGACAATAAAGAAGGATATTGACATTCGCCGTTTTCTAATTTGTTTCCATTTTTAAAATAAGATTCAAGAAGAAAAGCTTTGATTTCTTTAGATAACACTTTTGACAGTTTTGACAATATCACATGTCAAATTGACATTTAATTAAATATTTTTAAATTGACATACGTTTCTTTGTTCAAAGCCTACTCCGAGTTAGGAATTTTTTTGAACACACTGTAGTACGTAAAATCTAAGTTTTAATAGCAATGCATAAAATATAATGCATTTCGTATGAAGGGTATTTCTCACAGCACGCCCACTAAAGCTCATATACTTTTTGGTACCTATAAAATTTTAATAGATTGCTGTACTTGTTATTTAACATTTGACTTTGACAATTTAGGGCCGCTTGCCGCTTTTATCACCTCCGTTCAAATTTTCGGTTTCTGAAACCGTAAGATAAATCCCAACCGGCAATCAAAAATAACCCATTGTCATGTAACCAAAAGTTATCTGTCAGTTTCCATAATAGGCGAGTCGTCAGGGAGATCCCAGATGTAAATATGGTTTTAAATCGGGAAAAAGGTTTATCTATTGGAATCGGTTTATTGTAGGCCTCTTTCACACATACTCATTTTTCCCCCCTCGTGCACCCCCCCCCCGGAACACCACCAATTTTGCCAAAATATGGCTCAAAAATCGTTTTTTGTCAATATCTCGGTTGTAGATGGTCCTGCGACAAATGAAATGAACATCAAAATTAAACGTATATTCCTTGACTGGACGTTTCGGCACCAATTATGCGTGTTTTAGGGAAATGATAAACTCACTAAGTTGAAATTTTGAAAAAAATGTTGATTAGAATACAATATACTTTTGTAATCGACAGTTTTACATTTCCCTGAAGAAGGCATTGGGGTGTATTCTGTAAGGAAACTGTTAATTTTAAACAGTATGTTAAAAATAAACTTGCTGTTAAAATATATTTTCTATTCTGAAACTATCAATTCTGTTAAAATTTTAACACCCGTGTTAAAATTAGGTGTTAAAACTGTATATTTTAACGTCATTCAAATCGATGCCTTTAAAATTTTAACATCTGTTTATACAATAAAATTATAACAGCATTTGAATATGTTGCACTTCTAATTAATGAAAATGAAATAGAAAACGAAAGAAAAATACCATGGATGAATATAAAAAATATTTAGGTGTTATTTAATAAAATATACAACTGTTTTACGAAGTATTTTATTTAATTACGGTCACCCGTTCCATCGTATGTCTAGCAGGAATATTTAATTAACATAATTCGACAAAGAGTGAACTTTGAATGGTATACCGAGAGCACGATTTACATGTATCGTAAAACATAGTTCTTTATTATAATGTAGGTATTATATGCAGATAAAATTGCTTATTCCTGTCTTGTTCGTCAAACCAACGTATCTTAACATTTTGGATTGTCAATTCTGAGGATCAAGAAGAAGAAATTTTACATACCTAATAAAACAATTTCAATGTAATTCATTTTTAATATGGAACCTAAAAATGAGATATGATTATGCAGCAGATTTTTATTTATTTTCCGAAGCATTATTTCCATTCGTTTTTCTAAAATTTCAAAATGACAGATTAGTTTTCTATAATTTCAAAGTGACACATAAACTGACAGTTGTTCATTCATTTTATCATGTTTATTTATTTGTGTTATGGTTACTAACTACATTACTTTAGCAAAGACGTGCCTTTTTTCTGTCTTGTTGATCACTTCATTCTGGTGTTTAACAGGCATGTTAAAATTTATGATTTTAACAGCAGTGTCAAATTTTCGTGTAGAGAATACCAAAAAATGTATTTATTGTTAACAGTCATGTTAAAATATAATTTTTTAAAGGCATGTTAAAATTAACATATTTTTTACAGAATACACCCCATAATGAGCCTGTTTCACATTTTTCAAAAAGTCTTTGAAAGTTTATGCAAAATTTTTCGTAGATAATTAAATTAAAAGTTTGGCGCCAAAAATAGTCATGAAAAACAACCCCCCACTCCTGTGTCGTAGAAGCACATACATTACGTTATTCACAACCAATAAAAAAACAGTTTTTCCATCACCGTCGTTTATTTTTGTTATTTAGATAAATAAACGTATGCTCTGTTCCATTTAAGCCATTCAGTAGATGGCACTGGCAACAGCGCAAATCTGAAGTAGCCGAAATTAGATTAGGTAAATTTGTCTCTTGTCTCTAATTTCAGCCAATCAGAGAGGTCAAAACTATTCCCTATGCTCCGCAATACTGAATGGCTTAAATGGAACAAGGTATAGGCATTAGTTTGTCACATGTTAATAACAAACTTCTAATTTGACATTTGACGTTGACATTTTCCATTATAAATGAGTTATAAAGTAATAATGGCTAATACAGACTACACTCAAGCTAAGTCGGACAGTTTACTGAAAGTCGACAGCTGGATGGTGGCTGCCGAAATAAGGAGTGTTAAAGAGTAAAGAAAAAATTAAACGTAAAAACCCAACTATCAGCTCTTCGACCTACTACTTCCAGCCACAATTTTCTTTTCTTCGCAACATTTGGCATATTTATAAATTTAATAGTAAGTTTGCTCCTAGCAGCAATTTTACAAGAAAACAATACGATACTGTAAATTACATATTTTATATTCGATTTTTCATTATCTAACACGAACCAAACTAAAAAAATCTGATGTGGCCAGCACATTACCTTGCGTCAGTTCTATGTATTTTATATAAATGTCATACAGAAAGTTCCTTGCAAAAGATTATATTTCTTGTACATTACCTTAAGGCAATTGTATATATTTTATACAAATTCCATACAGAAAGTTTCTAACAAAAGATCCTATATTTCCAGTAAAATTATTACATAAACATACTGTCAACTGCACTTGACACTGACACCTTTCAATCAGAATTTTCTTAATGTAGCATAGCTATTTCCAGGGTTATAGCAAAGCTGAATAATATATATGATATTTAATTTCTTTATAATTTTTTAACTCTATGTCCATATAATATGAAGTATAAAATGCATTCAAATCGTATAAAGAATAAAATATTCTTTAATATTTATAATAACATTAAATGAGAAAAAATGAAATTTAACATCGTTTTTTCAAAAAAAATGTTAAAATCTTCAAATGAGGGTACTTCCGGTTGACCAATTATAACCAAAATCTAATCAACTCTTCACATGGATGTAACGAAGAGGAATACGAAAGAATTATAATTTTTGGAATTGTAGTAAAAATAGTAAAATCGTATTCTAGGGGCCCTAAAACGTGCTTATTGATTAAAAACTCATCACCGAATTTTTTGACCAAAGACAATACCTTCCTTACCTAAAGGTGACGGAAGGTAAAAATTGACACTTGTTTGACAACTTTGACAATATACTTATCAAAACACAAAAAATTGACACTATAAAGGGACCAATTGGAGCCGATGAAGATGTATGTGTTGTGACGTCACATTATGTTTCAGATCACGTGATTTTTTCAAAATATTCAAATTTCGAAAATTAATTGTAAAATATCTAATAGATATTTGCTGATATTTTAAAATTTGAGGCTATTTAAATAATGATATCTTTTTAAATTTAATATTTAGAAAACATATAAAAATTCTTGCAACAGCCCTGTTATGTAATAAAACATTCCAAACGATATCATCAGACTTTTTTTCTCGAAGTTTTCCCAGTAATGCAACATAAAAGCGAGGTCGAGACAAATTTTCCACAGAGTATTCCATTTTATTTTATGACACCGTATTAGTTCAATGGATACCAATTCCTATTGGTTACGTTACATACTTTAATTAATCAAAATATTAATTTGGTTTTACTTTTGGAATCGTCATAATATTTAACTAGGCTAATTATTAAAAGTCCTGCAGAGCTAATTATCTTTGATTTAAATTTTCAAAATAATTACTCAGATAATATTTGGATAGCTAATAGTTAATATATTTTAATTCACATACATGCCCATAAGTAAATTAGTGCTGTCCAAATATATTTTGACATTAAATAATATTAATTAATTTTATAGTTAAACTAAGTTTAAATTAAAACAAACGATGTACAGTAAATTATATGTACTGAACCTAGTTTATCGAAAATGTAATTAAGTTTAAACACATATGACTTTATTGACTTTGTTCGACAAGTTCTTCAAATAACCATTTTATTTGACGTTTAATCGGTTGAGTTTAAAAATTTTAAATCAAATAAAAGTTTCAATTCCTCGGCAATCGGTAAAAACGTATCTCTCCCAAACCAATCAAATAATGTTGGAGATTCCTCAATTAAGTTAACTGCAAAAGTTTACGTTTCAATTAGAAAATCGAAAAGTTGTGTGCTTTATATTTGTTTAAATTTATTGGGTGCTACAAAGACAAACAATAGCCACACAATCAATAAATATTTAAGAAAGCAAACTCAAGAGACCGAACAGTTGCCGAAGTTAAAACAAAACATCGACTTCAGCAGTCTGAATTTGTGGTCAATTTATCTCACTTATCGCATGAGAAGTTCAGAGGTGAAACAATTATCTGATCGACAAACATTCACAGATTACGTTGTCTGGAGGGATTCTCAATATTGATGAAATACAATATGCTACAATTGAATTAATGATCACTTCAACGCGTAGTAAAAAACATCTATTGAATGATTAATTAGATTAGTTGACTGACAAAATTGTGTTAAAGATTTGTTGATGGTTGATATAATGATTAACCCTGAACAGGGCCGCTCCGTAGCAGTGGCGTAACAATGCAGCCTTAGGCGTGTGTTCCCGAGTGAATCCGGGCCCCTACGTAGATAAGAAAATAGTTTTACTGATCCTATTATAGGACACTTAAAAAAAAATCTGATGTGACCAACACATAACCTCTCGCCAGATATTTTACCTATCTATGCATAAAACGAAAAATATTTTTAAATACAAATACATATATTCATGTCTCACTTCAAAATAATTCTCGCACATATTTGCAAAATCTATGGGATATTTTAATATAAATTATGTACAATACATACATTTTCTTTATATTCAATATCCTGAAATTTTCTTTTTCTACTTTCCTTTTCTTTTTCTTTGTCATTTTTTCGCAAATTCCTTTTATATTCTTTTTACGTATATTCTTTTGCGGTCTTGACTTTTTTTATTTTCATAATCTTCATAATGATGTACAAATATTTTTGACAGTGGCATACAAATATTTTTGACAGTGACATTTAGTCAATTACAAACATTTGAATTTCTTGCCTTGAAGTAGTTTGATCTGAGAATTTTTACATCAAATTATTTTATATGCATTTCTTTATCTCTAAATCTATAGAAGATATAATAATATAAATAAAATTTTATTTGTTCTGTATCTTCTGACATATCGAAGTAAAACAATGGGCTTCACTCATAGAATGTTTTCAAGTAAAAGTCTTATCTAACATTTTTCAAATATTAAAAGAAAGTAGACTTTATAAAAGATGAAAAGACGTTCATTTATCAAACGAGCTCATAGCTAATAGTAACAAGCTACTAGAACCGTATGTAAAACTTTCATTACATGATGTACCTAGTCTTAGGGTACATAATTACCTACGCCTGTCAAACGACAGAACTGAAAGGTATTTTCAGAGATCAAGAGCATTATCTGCGCACGTAATGCGAGCTCGTGGAGAATACGGCTCCAATCAGAGAAAGGAATATTGAAACGGAAAGTAGAGTGTTCAAAAAACCTACCATTCAATAGCAAAGACGATCACAATAGAGCAAAAGGTTCAACGTATTCAGTATTCGAGGATAAGATATCAAATGGTGAAATGTAGTTGTAGGTATTTATATGTATATAGCTGGATAAAAGGACGAGGACTGCATGAATGATATATTTTTATATTCCATAACAACCAAAGTATAACTGTTATTCCCCGATAACCGCGAGAGGATAAGTATGGGGGATCGTTTTAAAAATTGCATATCGAGATTTTGATAAATAAGAATATTCCCTAGAATTCGATATTAACATGTTTATGATAATTTTCAAGTCAATCGACAAAATGGAAATGACACTTTATTCTAAGCTCTGATGGCCGGTTTTCCTATTTTTGCGATGATGTCTATATGTCTGTGCGTATGTGTCTGTGCGGGTGGGGGTATGGGTGTGGGTGTGGGTGTGATTGTGGGTGTGATTGTGGGTGTGGGTGTGGGTGTGGGTGGGTGTGGGTGTGAGTGTGGGTGAGCGTGTGGGTGTGGGTATGGGTGTGTGTGTGTGTGTGTGTGTGTGCGTGCGTGCGTGCGCGCGTGTGTGTGTTATATATTTTATGAATAAATTTATAAAATATCTATAATTATAAACCCGGAGCCTACGCTTTAAACAAGCAAAACTCCTTGGTTACACAGTTCATAACTCAAATGTATGTAACTGACAGATAAATGTCACTGTCAAAGAACTAATCATTTCAAATTAATAACAGTAACGTTTTAAAGAAAATAGTGAATAGAACCATAGTTATATGGAATCGATCATAATACAGTTTCCGTAAGTATGTATATTTAAATTAATAAAAATTAAATAGTGGGAGGTTTGGTGTTGGTCACATCAGATTTTTAAAAATCAGTTTTACGCAATTTGTATTATAATAAAAATTAATGATTATTGAATTTTCTACAGATCTGCATTGATACTTATTCTATATATTTTTTAGACCAATTTATAAAATAATCAATATTCGTAAATCATGCAGCTAATGCAAGAATTTTTATATGACTTCTAAGTACCAAATTTTAAAAGATATTGTTCTTTAAAGGGCCTCAAATCTGAAATTAATTATTGAAATTTGTGTTTTGAAAAAGTCACGTGATCTGAAACAGAATGTGACGTCAGAGCACATACAGTTTAACATGTGACAAACTACCGGCTACTTTTAATTATACAAATATCGTAAAAAAAAATTTATTGGCTATGAATGACGTAGTACTGTATGTGCTCCATGAATTATATAACGTATTTACTAACCATTTCTCGCTAATTTCCACTTTCCCAGAATTCTGTCACTCGTTGCGTAAATAATCACCATAAAAGCTTTCCGCAAAACTATAAGCAACAAATTCCCGAAGCTGAAAGTCCCCATCAAAAATCCCTAGGGACGAACTATTAGCAAAGTGATGAGTACACATTTGCTCCTGCCCTCAAGCACTGAGCTCCCTCCTGCTGAAAGGCAGGGACTCCGCAGGAATGAGGATCCTGACATTTAGTGGAAACCTTTGCATAGGCGCGGCTAATATGGCCGCAAGGGTTATTTACGGCCAGATAAGGAATATTTTTAGATTGCCTACCGATTACACAATGATGGTTTTGTAATAGCAATGGAAGAGCAAAATGTTTAATCATATAACCCCCGATTTTATAAAAACAGAATAAACTTACTTCCAAGTACTTTTCTTTATAAATTACCGTGGGATAAGTTGACCTTGTTAGCCCAATGAGTGCGGTAATGAAATTCTAGTGTGGTAATATTTTTCATTAACCCAATACTTGCCATAATTCTTATAGTTATGTAATTATATTTTTTCCCAATAAATTGCATTAAATATGTTCCAAGACACGCTGTTCCATCAAAATTTGAAACCATTTACTGTTAATTAACGTGTAATTAGCCGTCCCATTTTTGGGACGTTGGCGAAATAAGGTAGCACTTTTATAAATAACAATAAAAATATAATATATATTTAATTTGATATTTTAGTACAAAACAAAACTAATAAAAATTCAATATTATAAATCATTTATATAAAAAACTGCGAGCAAGCATCATGCAGGGCAATATATATATATATATATATATATATATATATATATATATATATATATATATATATATATATATATATATATAGGGAATTTAGTGTCAGTTGGTGATACTATTGGAAAATTCAAAGGCTAACCTCCACTCTAACTCAAATCCTACCACTCAAAAAATTTTGAAACCTTGTATTTCGACCTTTTTTATTACAGAAAGAGCCCATTGGATTTTGGTGTAAATCGGATAACCAATCGATATTTTACTTGAAGTTTAAAGTTAAAAATTAGATATTATTAAATTTTCTACAGATTTGCATTAATACTTTTTCTAGATAAATTTATAAAATTATCTATAATTTAAATCCCGGAGCCCACGCTTTAAACAAAGAAAACTTCTTGATTACGCAGTTATTCAAATGTATGTAACCGATAGATGAATGTCACTGTCAACGAAATATCATTTCAAATTAATAATAGTAATGTTTTAAAGGAAAGGAAATCAATACATAAGTAAATATGTAGGTATGTGTTTAGATTAATAAAAATTAACAATTCGCAAAAAAGTTTAAGCTAATCCTCATTTTTGGATTAGTGAATTCTATTCTATCCCGGTATTTAAAATTTAATCTTCATTTTATTATAAAAGAGGTAGTTACTTTTATTATATTATAGTATATTTGAAAAATAAATTGCCAAAATTAGAGTAAAATTCGCTAATCCAAAAATAAGGATTAGCTTAATATTTTTTGTGAGGTATTGTGTTTGCCACATCAGATTTTTTTACTATTATATTTGCTTTGTTATTATTATATTTGTTATCTTCTTCTTAATCTTACTTTTAAATTCAAAATTATATAAAAATAATATTATTAACAATTGTTTATTTACCGAGATTTGACATTTGATATCATTCGACATTGATAGGCATGAACCTTTAAAAAAATTGTACTACTCTATTACAGCACTCTAATAAGCTATTAACGAATTCTTTTGAGTGCTCTAATACCCTTGTTACAGACGCAAAATAATCTGATGTGGCCAGCACATTACCTTCCGTTAGTTCTATGTATTTTGTATAAAGGTCATACAGAAAGTTCCGTGCGGAAGATTCTATTTCTTGTACATTACCTTAAGGCAGTTGTATGTATTTTATACAAATTCCATGCAGAAAGTTTTTAACAAAAGATCCTATATTTCCAG
>OY720461.1:31908475-31930975 GCA_963082715.1 Harpalus rubripes | reverse complement strand
TCCCGCTACCCTTGGTAAGAGAGGTATAGGGATCGTGCTAAAAATCGCATGTCGAGATTTTGGTAAATGACCACGTTTTAAAGTCCCTAGAATCCAATTTTAACATTTTCACGATGATGTCTGTATATATATATATATATATATATATATATATATATATATATATATATGTGTGTGTGTGTGTGTGTGTGTGTGTGTATGTGTGGATCCTCCACTCTAACTCAAATACTATCATTCAGAAAATTTTGAAACCTTGCATTTCGAACTTTTTCTGTAATGAAAAGAGCCCATTAGATTTTGGTGAAAATCGGATAACCGGATATTGCACTTTACTAGAAGCTCAAAATAGTTTTTCTTCGAAAAATATGTTTAAATGTTATTTTTTCGAGATTAATGTAATTATAAAAATTAATTTTTCTATAGATTTGCAGTAACGCTTTAAACAATCAAAACTCAGTTATTCAAATGTATGTAACTGACAGATAAATGTCACTATCAAAGAACTAATTATTTCAAAATAATATTAGTAACGTTTTAAAAGGAAAAAAATCATAATTAAATATGCAGGTACGTATTTAGATTAATAATTAATATTTAGATTAATAAAAATTAACGATTTACAAAAATGTGTAATCTAATCTTCATTTTTTGATTAGTGAATTCTATTCTATCCCGGTATTTAAAATTTACTCTTCATTTTATTATAGCTCCGGTGAGTCAATGGCATGGATGTGTGTGAATGTGAACCCACTCTGTATTTGGGATTTAATCCTGTTAAGGGGTTTAATAAAGGTAGTTACTTGGATTAGATTACACTATATTTTAAGAAATAAAGTGTTAAAATTTGAGTAAACTTCGCTAATCCAAAAATAAGGATCAACTTTTTTTGTGACTCGGGCTGTAAAAGACGGGAGGTATTGTGTTGGCAACACCAGATTTTTTAAAATTATGATAATCATTGTCACATAGTTTAAATATAAATGGTCTTTATATGTTACTAAGGTGGAGAACTCTATTATTTCCTTGATTAACAACGACGTAAACAGATACAGATTTCACAAAATACAAATTGAATTCATTAGCTAATATATTCCAAATTTTAGATTGAATTTTATTTTCTTCTTATCTTTTCTTGCTATTTGTCATTTTATGTGAAGCATTGAAAAAAATGAGAATTGCAAAGTTAAGTCCTTGTGACGTCAACGCATATTTCTACGGAAAGATAATACGAAACTCAATTAAAAAATAAAGACGAATAAAATATGAACAATGGCATTAAGAAATTGGTTAATTAAAAATTATTTACGGGATTATATCGAGAAGACTTTACGAGTAAATGGGAACTTGTTACATGAAAAGCACGAATTATAAGTTGCTGTTATTCCATAATTTATACAGGGTGTTTCAGGACTAGTGTAACAAACTTTAACAGCTTATTCCTGAGGTCATTTTGAGCCAAAAATGTCATATGAACATAGGTCCTATTCCTTCTAGTTAACAAAATACAAGAGGTTGAAGTTCTATAAATAGCACGAATTTTTTTAAGTTTTGTAATCAAGGTACTTTCGGAAAACAAGAGTTATATTGAAAAGTCATACCTTATTTGTATTAATTAATTTTATTTATTAATATTAACGAATACGATTTGGAAAACTAAACATACGATGACACAATTATTAAATAGACAAATAAATAAATTCTAAACACAGAACAACATAACCAAACATGGAATAGGTTAACACAATATGAAATAAGACAACAAATTTTAAAAAAATTACAGCAAGTGCTCAAAATGCGCGCCTTGAACTCGTATACATGCTTGACATCAGCGAATCATAGAATCATATACACGATAAATTACATTTTGATCGTTACGAATGGCAGCAGATGCATTCATAATTCGTTCAAGTAACTGTTCACGCGTGTTTATTTGTACCCTATAAACTTCTTGTTTCCAGTGTCCCCATATATAGAAATCAAGAGGATTTAAGCCTGGAGATCTTGCAGGCCAAAAGTTTGGACCTCCATGTCCAATCCACCTATTGGGAAAGTTTTGGTTTAACCACTCAGTTACTTGTCTACCATAGTGAGTAGGAGCACCATCATGCTGGTACCACATCCGTTGTCGTACAAGAAATGGAACATCTTCTATTAGTTCATGTAGTCTGTTTTCCAGAAAGTTTCTGTAGCCATCAACTGTTAATCGGTCAATTAAGACTTCAATTTCTAGTAATCTAGTATTGAAAATTCCAGCCCAAACATTTATGCTAAATCTTTGCTGAAAACGGGACTGAACAATCGCATGTGGATTTTCAGTGCTCCATGGTAATTATGGAAATTGTTTACTCCGTCTCTCGTGAATTGAGCTTCATCAGACCATAACACTTTGGAAATAAAGTGAGGAACTTTTAAATTATGACGGAGAAACCAGCGACAAAATTCTAAACGAGGACCATAGTCTCCTGGTTGCAGTGCTTGAACTCGCTAAAAGTGATAGGGATGTAATTCCTCACGGTTTAATATCCGCCAAATAGTGCTGTGAGACATGTGTAATTGAGCAGCGATGCGTCTTGTGCTGATTTCAGGATTATCGAGAACAGCATCAATTACATTCCCTTCATCTTCAACATTATTATTAAGACCAATGCCATCATTTTGTACACCTCACCGTACAGTTGTTGATCCAGTTTTACGTAGACGCTGAAAATAGGCGATGGGAAGGTTGGCGTCTATTTGTATATCTGTCTTGGTATTCTCTGGACGCATAACGGGCATTATTACCATTACATAATCCATAAATAAAAATCATATCTGCATATTCAAGTACAACAATTTTTAATTAAGACAATTAATTAATACAGAAATTAATTAATACAAATAAGGTATGACTTTTCAATATAACTCTTGTTTTCCAAAAGTACCTTGATTACAAAAATTTAAAAAATTCGTGTTATTTATAGAACTTCCACCTCTTGTATTTTGGTATAGAAGGAATAGGACCTATGTTCATATGACATTTTTGTCTCAAAATGACCTCAGGAATAAGCTGTTAAAGTTTGTTACATTAGTCCTGAAGCACCCTGTATATTGTATACGAGAACAGATCTACCTAACCATGGATTATTTTCTGTTAAAAAGTTCGAGTCTTGTATTTAAACGCCGCTTTAACTTTTTTACTCTCGAAACTGTTGCATATTTTGGTGAAAAACTTCATGGAACAATTCATAGTCGGTAGCACGAAGTCATGGCAACGAAACAGCGCAATCCAATTTAAAAAGCAACTGCTGCTTCATCAACAGAGCTTAAACAAAACACAGAACTACTATTCTTTCTCTCAAACGAGCATTCAAGGCAGCCAACGTGAGCTAAACTAACACAAGTTCTCTCTTACGACTAGAAGTCTCTTCATTACAGAGGAAATATTTGGTAGATATGTTCTCAAGCTGGTTAGTGAAAGAAAACAGTTCTTGCTTTAAATGAAAGAAAACAGTTCTTGCTTTAAATATGAGTTTATTTTTTGAAAACAAGTGTATTTAAGGGGAATAAATTATTCTGTTTTGTATTTTTACTGCGAAAGTAATACTAGGTATATTTTAAATATTTTGATATTTACGCTTACTATTTTTCTAAACATACTTAATGTAACTTAACCTAATGCACAAAACACACGTTTAGGCCCGATCCTACTACCTCTAGTTTATATGAATTAAGAATTAAACTGAAGGGCAGAACGGATGCGAACAATAGTTTTAACTTTTAACTTACAGTTGGTGATAAGAACAATTTTGCAACATAATCATTGGTTATCAATCATTAACTGTCACTTTAACTAGATATGGTAGAAGCGAGTCTTCAAGAAATGCACAAACTAATTAAATCCGAAAATCATAATTTTTCAAATGGTTGGACATTTTATAAAACAGTGGTTTTAAATAATTAGTAAGTCGCCTACGACATAACGGAAATAAAGTTAGGCGTTCTAAACAAAATTATTAAAATACTTGCAGGTAGTAACTTATATTTGACAATGTGGTTGTCCTCGTTTTATGAACGTCTATTTCTTTTATTAAATGATTAGCTAGATTGTAAAACATCGCTTAATTAATCAACAAATCTAGACGCTTTCTAAAAAGATAGATTTTAAATTTATAATCCTGTTACGAAATATATATAGACTGTGTTCATTTTAAATAGGCCACCATTGCTATCTCGAGATCTATAAGAGTTACAAAGACGGTTAAATGGGCAAACAATTTCTATTTTACAAGGCAAATTTAAAGAAAATAAAAATGATTTCTTTGACCAGTGGTTCTCAAAATATGGGACCTAACTTTTAAATTTTAAATGAGGTCATTTATTTTTTATTTGTTCATTCGTTAGAGAATTTAATACTGAATTCAGTGATATAATATTTTTATTCCCTTACATAATGATTTTGTTTGAGAAAAATGCATGTAAAGTTTCATATTAATTTGATTAAAATATGACTATAATAAGAGTGTCATGAATCGAAAAAACGAATACGTGTTAATTTTTCTTTGACATAGAATTAGAATGCCATGAAAGAAATACGTAAATATTTTGTTATGTTGACATTTATGATCACCTACAAAAAAAACATTTTTCTTCAAGCGTATTATAATATTAATATTATGCTACTGTACACACACTGTAGAAGGTATTCATTGTCTTACTAGTACAAAAATGTTGTTATTGTTGTACTAGTAAAAAAATGTTAGTGTCTTAGTTCACCGCTGGCGGCGGCAGTCGTCACAGCAACAGAGATTATATTGAAAATTGTTATTTGTCAGTTGTATCGTTTTTGTTTTGTAGTGTACACAGCCAGCTTTGGCAGAAATTGCAAACACTACACTGAAAAAAACACTTGAAGAAAAAATAGTATATGTCATTCGGAGTAGAACGCCCTTATTGTGTTTTACCCAGCTTGCCTAGCCTCGGCTAGCGCCTCGGCCGCAATAGCTGGGTTCAACACAAAAAGACCGCTTTCTATTCCTAATAACATAATATACTATTTTTTCTTTCGGCCAGGACACTCTAATTTTATATAATAAAAATGACATGTAGTAATTTTTTTCATTCATGGCACTCTTATTATAGCCGTATTTTAATCAAATTGGTATAAAACTTTACATGCATTTTTCTCAAAAAAAAAAAATCATTATGTAAGGCTATAAAAATATTATATCACTGAATTCTCTAACGAGTGAGCAAATAAAAAAATTATATTCTCATTTAAAATAAAAAAAATCTGATGTGGCCAGCACATTACCTTCCGTCAGTTCTATGTATTTTGTACAAATTTCATACGGAAAGTTCCTTGCTAAATATTCTATTTCTTGTACATTACCTTCCGGCAGCTGCATGTATTTTATGCAAATTTCATACAGAAAATTTATGTCTTAAATTATTATTTTGTGACGTTTTCTATATACAGTGTAATGTATCTGCAGAAATAAAAGATTTATTATTATTATTATTATTATTATTATTATTTCTTGTACATTACCTTAAAGCAGTTGTATATATTTTATACAAATTTCATACAGAAAGCAAGAGATCCTATATTTCCAATAAAATTGTAAGACAAACACACTATGTCAATTTCACTTAACACTGACATCTTTCAATCAGAATTTTCTTAATACAGTAGCTGTTTTCATAGCTATAGCTACTTTATGAAATTTAATTTCTTTACAATTTTTTAACTCTACATCCATTTAATATTAAGTATAAAATATAGTCAAATCGTATAGAGAATAAAATATTCTTTAATATTTATAATAACATTAAATGTGAAAAAATGATATTTAACATAGTTTTTTCAAGAAAAACTGTTAAAATCTTCAAATGATGGTACTTCCGGTTGACCAATTGTAACCAAAATCTAATCAGCTCTTCATATGGATGTAACGAAGAAGTATACGAAAAAATTATAATTTTTGTAACTGTAGTATTAGAGTTATCGCAGACGAAAATTTTGTTACACACACACACACACACACACACACATCCACACACACACACACACATACAGACATCATCGTAAAAATAGTAAATTCGTATTCTAGGGACCCTAAAACGTGCTTATTGATTAAAAACTCATCATCGAATTTTTTGACCAAAGACAATACCTTCCTTACCTAAAGGTGACGGAAGGTAAAAAGTTAGGTCCTGTATTTTGAGAACCACTGGTCGAAAAAAAATATTTTTCTTTTATTTAAATTTGTCTCGTGAAATAGAAATTGTTTGCCCATTTAACCATCTTTGTAGCTCTTATAGTGCTCGAGATAGCAATGGTGGCCCATTTAAAATGAACACCCTGTATATATATATATATATATATATATATATATATATATATATATATATATATATATATATATATATATATAATAATAATAATAATAATAATAATATTTTTATTTCAGTCGACATATTATACATGAATACATGTGTTGAAAAGGTCTGAAGAAGCAGATACATACATACATATATTACAAAATAAAAGCATAAATGTTTATTACAAAATTTCATTATTGAAATTGTTATATTCTGCTACAGAGTAAAAGCAATTATTAATTAAAAATATTTTGACAGCTTGCTTGAATGTTCTCAAGTTACTACAATCTTTAATTTCGGGTGGTAATTTATTAAAAACATCTAGACCTAGATACTGAGGAGATTTTCTTCCTATATTTAATCTGTTGCAAGGCAATCTAAAGTCCTGTTTATTCCTTGTATTGTATTTGTGTAAATCCATATTTGTTGGAAATTTATGTTTATTTTTATAGACATACTTGCACAATTCCAGTAATAATACAGAAGCTAATGTTAAAATATTAAATTTTTTGAATAAACTTCTGCATGAAGTTGACTGCGGGACTCCAGCAATACATCTAATTATTCTTTTCTGGAAAATGAATATATCCGATGCCATTGGAGAGGTACCCCAAAAAGAAACACCGTAATTTAACACAGACCCAACATGTGCATGGTATAGCATTATTAACTGCTCTGTATTAAGAATATTTTTAACATTTTTAATTAAGTACCATGTGGAATTTAGTTTTTTAATAATATGATGGCAATGGTCGTTCCACAAACAATGTTCATTCATATGTAAACCCAAGAATTTTGTGTCACTCACCCTTTGCACCGTACTGTTACTAATTTTAATATTCATGTCATTTTTATTCAATTGATTATGAAATCTAATGTAATTAGTTTTATTTTCGTTCAAAAATAATTCATTAATGTTAAACCAGGTAGTTAGTGAATTGTACATTTCGGTACAAGAGGCTTCTAGAGTTTTTGTATCCGAGTGAGACACAATAACTGAAGTATCATCAGCGTACATGGTTAAACTAACATTAGTGTTCCCCTGAAACATCAAGTCCATGTCATTAATATACAGCAAAAAGAGGATAGGTCCTAGAATAGAACCCTGTGGTACGCCTATTTATATATATATATATATATATATATATATATATATATATATATATATATATATATATATATATATATATTACTGAACTTCAACATTAATTGGATATGTGATTCTTAAATTCGTGTTTCATTCAAGATCAATTGAATTTCAGAATCAAATTATCTTATCAAGAGTCAGATCAAGATTGCTTTGTATTTACACAATGAGAGAGGCCTAAGCGATTAGGGAAGTTGTTCTCAAGATAGCGAAATGACAGGTTAGACAGATGTTAATATTATTAATACTGGCACGATTGCTATTAGTCATGTGTTTTGACAGTTGCTTAAACGGTAACGAGAATTCTCTGCAGATCGCATTCAGCCCGCGAGTCAATTGTCTGACGGCGTAAATCTTGGCTAACCAATGACGTCATACGTGATTTATCGATAATTGTGTTCCGTACATTCACCTATAGGTAGTAGAATATCAATGAGTAATGTAGCAAATACATATTTACATGAATTTCAGTAATTTTTATATGAGTTAATAGTAAAAAGTATATACCATTTTGAAGCTTATTAAAGGGTGAACACGTTTCTGTTTTAGATGTTTAATCCCTAACTGCATATTATGAAAAATATACATACATATCAAACATGCTATTAGAGACGATTAGCTCTTAGAAACAGTTCAAGTCGTAATATACGCTTATTACAACTAAATTTGTAAAGTATTAATTATAAAAACTGTATTTAAATATGTTACTTCAGACAAACCCAATTAAGTTTTTGGTCTTTGTTGTTCTGAGCTGTGTGCTACACATATACCCTTGGTGGGTCACATTGTAATAGGGCTGTTACAAGAATATTTATATGATTTCTTAGTACTAAATTTTAAAAGATATTGTCCTTGGAAGACAGTCAAATTTGAAAGTATCACGAAATATCCATTAGATATTTTATAATTAATTATTGAAATTTGTGTAATATTATGAAAAAGTCACGTGATCTGAAGCAGAATGTGACGTCAGAGCACATACAGTTTAACATGTGACAAACTATCGCCTACTTTCATTTGTATAAATAACGTAAACTGTTTTCCTATTGGCTATGAATGACGTACTGTGTGTGTTCCGATGTCACAGGAGTAGGGGACTGTTTCTCATGACTATTTTTGGCGCCAATCTTTTTATTTAATTATTTACGAAAATAATAAATTATTATTTTTTATATTTCTATGAAAAATATTGCATAAACTCATTTAAAATACTTTTAAAAAAATGTGAAACCGGCTCATTAATAAGTAAGTTTATTAATATAAAAAATCTGGTGTGGCCAACACAATACCTCCCGCCATTTACCGCCCGAATCACAAAAAGATTAAGCTAATCCTTATTTTTGGATTAGCGAATTTTACTTTAATTTTTGTAGTTTATTTCTTAAAATATAGTCTAATCTAACCCAAGCAACTACCTTTTTTGATAATAAAATGAAGATTAAATTTTAAATACCGAGATAAAATAAAATTCTCTAATCCAAAAATGAGAATTAGCTTAAACTTTTTGGGGAATCGTTAATTTTTATTAATCTAAATACATACCTACATATTTACATATGCTGGAAACTGATTTGATTGTTCTATTTACTCTTTTCTTTTTAAAACGTTACTATTATTAAATTGAAATTAGTTCTTTGACAGTGACATTTATCTGTCAGTTACATACATTTGAATAACTGCGCAACCAAGGAGTTTTCTTTATTTAAAGTGTAGGCTCCGGGACTTAAATTATAGATTATTTTATAAACTTATCCATAAAATATATAGAAAAAGTATTAATGCAAATCTGTAGAAAATTTAATAATCTTTAATTTTTATAATAACATTAATATCTAAAAAAATAACACTATTTTGAGCTTCTAGTAAAGTGCCATTTCCGGTTATCCGATTTACTCCAAAATCTAATGGGCTCTTCGAAATACAAGGTTTCAAAAGTTTCTGAATGAGAATTATTTTAATTCCGAAACTGAAAAACATTTCTCGAAAATTGAAGCGAGCTTTTAATTTCGTTTCTCCACTTTGCATCCTTTAATATTTGCTCTTTCTTTAAGGTCAATTTCTATCGTATTATATCGTTAAAAATCCGCAGACAAACACAATTTTCCCAACATTAATTTCTTAGGTCCTGGAGTTTGAATTGCTCGGTAAACAACAGTGTTGACTTTTGCCGATATTTGCTGAACCATTCACGACATTTATGAGCGATCGAACAAATTGCGATCAAATGTTAATGACAATTACTAGCTACAATCATGTTTAATTTAATCGCATTTGTAACGGAATGTACTAACAGAAATCCATTAACATTGGTAGTAATTTTCACTAATCAAAGGCTAATTAAAATTGCCAATATACTAGTGTACAAGTTAACTTGCATTGTTGAACATGGTATTACATACGCGTTGTTTGCTAAAAGGTTTTAATTCCAAAATATATTTACCTACTGCTAGTGCGTATTTCGTATTTATGTGTTTTCTTGATTAACCAATTTAATTAACATATTGTAAACTGTAAACAATTGGCTAGAAATTGGTAAAATTATTGTACTTGTCCAACTTCTTAAAATTGATAAAACGTAGAACAGGCTCGTCTGCGTCTCGATCTTCGCTTTTCCAAATTAACGAAAAGAAGCTTTAAATTTTTGCTAATTATACAAAATCAGTCACGAATTTGTAACTTATTTTTATCATGTAATTTTAAAAACTTGATAATCAGCCCAATTCTGTAACCGAGTTACTACGCAAATAGTAACCATTTACTGTTGCTATAAACATGATCATTCATAGTTACTTTGCACTATTTGGTATTCTGTAATTCGAAAGTCTTTATAAAAATAGTAACTTGTTTTTATAAAAGTTCCCATTCATAGCAACTGATGAAACGTGGTAATTGCGATGTAACTTATTACAAAAATAAATATATTTCAAATAAAACTATCAATAATAATAATAATAATAATAATAATAATAAATAGATTTTATTGAATGCCTGAAGGCCAACCAAATACAAAATATATAAAATATAAACATTATTAACAAATATACCATCATTAACAAAATATAAACATTAACAAAAAAAATAATTTAATAATTATTAAATTTTTTTTTTATAATTTCTTGTAATAAAATAACTTACGCATATTTTATTACAAGAAATAAACTCTATATGATAAAAGTGTTTATAAGGGATAAAAAAAATCTGATATGGCCAGCACATAAACTCTCGCCAGATATTTTACCTGGTTGTACGCATAAAACGAAAAATATTTTTAAATAGAAATACATATATTCATGTCTCATTACAAAATAATTCTCACATATATTTGCAAAATCTATGGGATATTTTAATATAAATTATGTACAATACATACATTTTCTTTATATTCAATATCCTGAAATTTTCTTTTCTACTTTCCTTTTCTTTTTCTTTATATTCGTCAATTTTTCGTAAATTCCTCTTACATTCTTTTTTACGTATATTCTTTTACGTTGTTGACTTTTTTATTTTCATAATCTTCATAATAATGTACAAATATTTTTGACAGAGGCATACAAATATTTTTGACAGTGACATTTATGTGTCAATTACAAACATTTGAATTTCTTGCCTTGTAGTAGTTTGATCTGAGAATTTTTACATCAAATTATTTTATATGCATTTCTTTATCTCTAAATCTACAGAAGATATAATAATGAATTTATATTTATCGAATAAATAATTTAACGTTCTTTAATATAAGTATTTACATAAATTTTCGATAATTAATATTTAGATGATTTTTTTCTCGAAACTATTACTTCCGGTTGTCCAATTGTTACCAAAACTTAATCAACTCTTCCCATTATTGTTAGATTGAGGAATCCGTAGTTAAAAATGTCTTAAGTCTTATAGTATTTCAGGTATCGTGAATCCAACATCCACACACACACACATGCACGCACGCACGCACGCACGCACGCACGCACGCACGGACGCACGCACGCACGCACGCACGCACGCTCGCGCACGCACACACACACACACATACACACACACACGCACGCACGCACGCACGCACGCACGCACGCACGCACACACACACACACACACACACACACACACACACACACACACACACACAAATGTTATAATCGGATTCTTGGTACCTTAAAACGTGCCTATTCACTAAAATCTGGATATGTGATTTTTAGCATGAATCCAATACCTCTCTTAGCGAGAGGTAAAAATGAGCTAGAACAGCTGAGTAAAAACGATAGACACTGCTAGCTATGTTTTTCCCAAAATAATTCAGCGGAAACAAGGAATGAAAAGTTAAGAAATACTAAACGTGACTTATTGCTTACATTTATTAATTAGATTCATTCTACTTTTATTTATCATTGATTTAGTATCAGAAAAACCCATATATTTTGCGATGCAGTTAAATAATGACTGCTAATATGTTTAAAAATATATACATGACACCCGTCAATTTGACACTACATTGTGACATCACATCCCGCTGACCGCTAGATGCGCTAGATGCTGGTGAACGCGGCTATTGCATTTATTATTCTTATATACAGAACATACAAAAAATATTTAATAGTTAGTGAAATTCCATATTTAAAGTTGAAATTACTTATCGTCTATTATTAATAATCAGTTTTCATGAAGCAAAATTAAAGCTATTTTATTCACAACAAAATGTTTAAAGCATAGCCTATTCTCTTTTGTTTTGGTATTGTTCCCAATTGTCGTCATTTATCTCCGTTGCAATATTGCGGAACATTTGCGGTCATAACAAATGATTAAAGTGAAAAAAACACGGCACAAAAAGTCCGCATTTATGGTCACAAGCGAGACAAGCATAAAGTTTATGTTTAAGAAAATCGCAAGAAAAAATGCTTGACATATATAAGGATAAAACTTCGTTGGACTTAAACATGACTTATATACTTGCACAAAAAAGTATAATTTGCGACACATAAGCGTTACAAGCCACGGAGAAAAGGGTTTTGATGTTTGCGTGCCTTAAAGAAGTTAGTTTTAAGTACAATGGACCATGCATTTTCTTTTGTATTTCTTATTCCTTTTTTATGGGTTTGTCTACCGAGAGTTATATAGGTTCTTTCCACGATTGTTCTGAATTTACCGGTGGCTCTTAAAGAGATCTCGACCTCCATAATATTTAATACGAAATAGGATAAATTTTTCTCTTGGTTTATTTTCCACATTCACTTAAACCTAGATTTTTAAATCGTCTCTTGCAACTGAGATTACAGTAAAGCGGTGAAGGTATATTTACAACTCTTAATACAAGAACAACCAATATCAGGTTTTGATCAAAATAAGAGTTACCTAAAGATGACGAAAGATAAATAAAAAATCTGAGCTGGCCAACACATAATCTCTCGCCAGATATTTTACTTGGTTGTACGCATAAAACGAAAAATATTTTTAAATATAAATACATATATTCATGTCCCATTACAAAATAATTCTCACATATATTTGCAAAATCTATGGGATATTTTTACATAAATTATGTACAATACATACATTTTCTTTATATTCAATATCCTGAAATTTTCTTTTTCTACTTTCCTTTTCTTTTTCTTTATATTCGTCATTTTTTCGCAAATTCCTTTTATATTCTTTTTTACGTATATTCTTTTGCGTTGTTGACCTTTTTTATTTTCATAATCTTCATAATGATGTACAAATATTTTTGACAATGACATACAAATATTTTTGACAGTGACATTTATGTGTCAATTACAAACATTTCAATTTCTTGCCTTGTAGTAGTTTGATCTGAGATTTTTTACATCAAATTATTTTATATGCATTTCTTTATCTTTAAATCTATATAGAAGATATAATAATGATTTTATATTTATCGAATAAAGAATTTAACGTTCTTTAATATAAGTATTTACATAAATTTTCGATAAATAATATTTAGATGATTTTTTTCTTGTAACTACTACTTCCGGTTGTCCAATTGTTACCAATACTTAATCAACTCTTCCCATTATTGTTAGATTGAGGAATCCGTAGATATAAATGTCTTAAGTCTTATAGTATTTGAGAAATCGTGAATCCAACATCCACACATCCACACACATCCACACACACATACGGACATCATCGTAAAAATGTTATAATCGGATTCTAGGGACCTTAAAACGTGCTTATTCACTAAAATCTGGTGAGGCAAACACAATATCTCCCGCCATTTACAGCTCGAGTCACAAAAAAGATCAAGTTAATCCTTATTTTTGGATTAGCGAATTTTACTCTAATTTTCACATTCACACACATCTATGTCTTAGTTGGATTCGAACCCAGAGCCCCGAAGGTACTCATGACATGAGGCGTTGCTCTAACCATTGAGCCACCAGAGCTATAATAAAATGAAGATTAAATATTAAATATCGGGATAGAATAGAATTCACTAATCAAAAAATGAAAATCGTTAATTTTTATTAATCTAAATATTATTTATTAATCTAAATACCTACCTGCATATTTACTTATGCTTTTTTTCTTTTTAAAACGTTACTAATATTATTATGAAATGATTATTTCTTTGACAGTGACATTTATCTGTCAGATACATACATTTGAATAATTGCGTTTTGTTTGTTTAAAGCGTAGGTCTGGGATTTAAATTATAATTTTATAAATTTATCCATAATATGTATATATATACAGGGTGTTAATTAAAAAGCGGGCCATAGGCGTTTAACATGGGAAATCAGTTTTTCCTTGCGCAAAAGTTCCCATTTAATTTTAAACAAAAATGTTTCAAATAAATGTTGTAGATAATTATATTATACACCAGCATCACTAAACAAATCCGAATTGAAATTCTATAAATATTGCTCATTTGTAGTGATAGCCATGGAATTTAAACAAAATTACAAAGAAATGCATATCATTTGAACTGTCAGAAATTCGATTTTCAAATAAAAATTACTGATATTTATATTCTATCCTAAGTCCTTCAAACTATTTTGTTTTTATAATTTACATCTAAATTATTGCTTAGATTTTATTTATTTTTATTTTGTAACCTGCAAAATCGAAATTAACTCGAAAATCTAAAAGACTTAGAAAAAAAAAGTTATTAAGAAATATTGTTGCTCTCATCGAGTTACATTACTGGTTAAATTTAATGCACTTATTTCATTTACACCCTGTATAGCCAACGAAAGGAGAGCAGCCAATAGCTTAGTTGGTAGAGCACTATTCTGGCAAATAGGCGTCTCGGGTTCGAATCCCGATGGCTGACAATTTTTCACAATTTATTTCACACCTTATAGTTATTAATTTCAATATTTTATGAGTCATATATTAAATTTTAATTATGGAGATACTCCATTATTGACCGATTATAAATCAAGAATAACAAAATGACAAGTCTTCGTACTAGTATTACTGTCTTGTGCGAAATAAAAATAAATCCAATAAAAGTATTAAATTTGAACGGTTGAAGAACCAGTCGGTTTGCTTAGTGCTCTCTGGTTCACATCTCTGCCAAGATAAAAGAAGATTTCTGACACTTTAAGTAAATGGCCAAAGTATGAAATATCCCCGCCGTCCGGACATACATTGCACGGTTTGTTACTTCTTTTTCACTTACAACAGTCGCTTCTTGCGATGGCGACTGCCGACAACGCAGTCCCAGACCCTGTCTCGTATTTTATGTTAGTAATAATGAATAATATATTGTTAACTCCAGCGCTGCTGATTTTCAAACAAATCCACGGAAATGTTTTAAGATTATTGTACAAGTTTTCGAGTAATTTTATTGCGGTCGTTACAAAGTTTCGTGAATTTGAGGAATTAAAACCAGAAATGCAATAATTGAATTACTTGAGTAATGGATCATTTTCTTCAGTGCTTTTCAAACAATAGGGGAGGGATTCTCAAAGTTTTACACAATAAAAGAACGTTTTAAAAGCAATTTTATACTCCCCAAAGTTCGTCTTGGATTTCTTTGCCTTTGAAAACATCGCTTTTAATTCTGTATTGCGACACATCTCTTTTAAGTTAAAAGTTCGAGAAATTAATTTTTTAACTTCCTTATCATATTCCAAATTTATTTTCCTATCGGACGTACAACAAATTATAAAACCTACGCAATTGTTGAGAAAGCTCTACAAATTTGTATATGTCGACTACTTTTAATATAGACTTCAAATTTAAAAAATCTGATGTGGCCAGCACATTACTTTCCGTCAGTTATACGACGCATTTACGAAAATTCTACCTGTGAACTGTTACTCAAGTGGTAAACAGGGTAGATCCATTACCCCAACAAAAATTTTGAAAATTTAAAACAGTTTAGAAATTTGATTTAGTTAACAAACTGAGCAGAGACATACTTTGAACAAATTTCCACTTTTAACACGTGCGCTTCGCTTTGCATCACTTCCTTTTTTTTGAGATTAGATTCTTCATGAATTCGGTAGATGGATCTGGTAGATATTGTACAATTTTCGAACACGGTAACTTTTTAACATTCGTGTTTTCGAACACAGTCGGTAGATGCGGTATCTACCGGTAGAATTTTCGTAAATGCCTACGTATTTTCTATAAAATTTACACAGAAAGTTCTTTGCAAAATATTTTAAATTTCTTGTATGTACATTACCTTTCGACAGTTAAATGTATTTTATACAAATTCCATACAGAAGGTTTCGAGCAAAAAGATCCTATATTACGAGTAAAATTATAATATAACACAAATATACTACGAATATGTCAATTGACACTGACATCTTTCAATCAGAATTTTCTTAATATAGTAGCTGTTTCTAGCATAGCTAGCTAATTTATGAAATTTAATTTCTTTATAATTTTATAACTCTATATCCATTTAATATGAAGTATAAAATGCAGTCAAATCTTATAGAGAATACAATGTTCTTTAATATTTATAATAACATTAAATGTGAAAAAATGATATTTAACATCGTTTTTTCAAGAAAAATTGTTAAAATCTTCAAATAAGGGTACTTCCGGTTGACCAATTATAACCAAAATCTAATCAGCTCTTCATATGGATGCAACGAAGAGGAATACGAAAGAATTATAATTTTTGGAATTGTAGTTTTAGAGTTATCGTAGACGAAAATTTTGTTACACACACACACACACACGCACGCACGCTCGCACGCACGCTCGCACGCACGCACGCACACACACACACACACACACACACACATACATCATCGAAAAAATAGTAGAATCGTATTCTAGGGACCTTAAAACGTGCTTATTCATTAAAAACTCACCACCGAATTTTTTGACCAAAGACAATACCTTCCTTACCTAAAGGTGACGGAAGGTAAAAAGAGCCTGTTTCACATATTACTTTATGCTAAAATAATAAACATAGGGAATAAAGCACATAATTTGAATATATGTCATATTCACATATGTCAAAATAATTGTTCTGTTTATCATAGCATTCCGAAAGTAGCAATGATGAGAAAATTTCAAAATATAATATTTATTAATAATGTCTTCATTTTCTGAAACCGATAGACTGTTGAAAAAACCACTGATGTTATGAATCATGAAAAGCCTTAAAATCCTCGCTCTACGAGCTCGGTTTTCTAACTGATATCTGCGGCAGTTATAACACTAGTTATAATCCTAGTATTTTAATAACTATAAAATAATTTCAATAATACATACATACATACATACATACATACATAAAATCACGCATTTCCTACTTAGTGGGTTAGCACAAACCCGAAAGAATAAAAAAAATCATCCAAAAAAAAAATCAGTCTCTCTTTCAACAACATTCTTACTAACCTGACATCATATGTACAACATATATTCCTCACTCTTAACATATTAAAGTGACCAAATTTCGCCTCGGCCACATTCATAATCGCATTCATACACGCTCTTCTTCTCTTCCCAGTCGGAAACTTTCTCTCTTTTAGTACCTTATCAATCACATCCATCCACTTACACACTGGACGGCCACGCAATCGAACACCCTGAATTTAACCAAGATATATACGCTTTACAAGACGTTCACTCTTCATTCTCTCCACATGACCAAACCATCTCAACTGGCTCATTCCTACTCTCTTAACAACATTCTTCCTAACCATACATTTTTCATACACCAAATTATTCCTCACGCGATCCCGTCTTACATATCCACATACTCCACGTAAATACCTCATTTCCACGGCAGTCACTCTCTTTTTATGCTTTCCCGTCCATGCCCAACATTCGCTTCCATACATCAAAGCAGGCACTAGCACTCCATTATACACACTTAAACGAGCTTCTCTAGATACGTTTACGTTTTGAGAAAACGTACCCAGAGCGCCCATTACCTTACACCCCGCACTCACTCTCCTTTCAATTTCTCTATCAATTCGACCATCCCTTGACATCATGCTACCCAAATATAAAAACTCATTCACTTGCTCCAGTTTCAGTCCATCCACCAACACATTGCACACAGTCACCAATTTACTCCTTTCAAATACTAACACCTTGGATTTATCAACATTCAACTCCAGAGTCTTACTTCTTCCAACTACATGTATTCTCTCTATCATTCGTCTGAGTTGCTCTTCATTTTCACCTAAAACAACTACATCATCCGCATACGCTAACGCAGGCACAATACTTTCACCAATTTGTACACCATCCATTTCACTCAATGCTCTCCGCAACAACACATCCATATACAAGTTAAACAACCACGGGGACATACCACAGCCCTGTTTCACACCAACATTTATACGAAACCAATCACTCAACCTACCATCTATTTCAATAATTAATTGTAAAATATCTAATAGATATTTCGTGATATTTTTAAATTTGAGGCTCTTTAAAGAGCAATATCTTTTAAAATTTAGTATTTAGAAGTCATATAAAAATTCTTGTAACAGTCCTATTGAAGGATTAGAAAAATTGTTTAATAACAATAATTTAATTCATCCACTCCTTGAATGTTGCCATTTTCCCCTGTTTCACCTTCACCTGTAAGTTTTCTTTTAAAAGACGTTTCAACATGTCGTAGAATTCTGTACATTACTAAAGCTGACACACAACCTGAAGTGCGTATATTATGCTGAAAACTGAAATGAACTCCTGAAATGAAGAGCAAAGAGGAATGTAGGCGGAACAAAGAGAGTTTGAGATTGGATGGGACACGCAAAATGTTCACGGTTTATTGTAGCAGATTGGAGGAATTGTTGAAGAAATTGTATCGCATTAATGGAGAAAAGAAATAGCTACTTGAAATAAACGTGGGAATGTTTTGCTGTTTATTTTGAAAATATGGAGAGAATCAAAATGAACCGCAACTTTTACATTATTAAAGCAGATCGAAATGCGATAATTAATGCACCTTTAAAATTGTATTTTAAAATGTATTTTTTAAATTTCTGTTGTCTTAATTTGCGCTTGATTTACCCTGACAGACGATATTCTTAGGCACGCGCGTTCGCCAGATTTAATATCATGCGATTTTTTTCTGTGGGGTAATCTGAAACCCAAGGAACCTGCAAACCCAAAAGGTGGTAATCCGCCACATACCCAAGAAATGCCCGAAATACGAATTATCATAACTTGCTTTGAAACAATGTTTGGACAATGACGGACACCATGCACTTAGCGATATTATTTTCGAAACCACATGTGACAAAATTTCCCATGTTGTAATTTCAGAATGTGTAAATAATTTTTTTATCTCGATTAATTTTTGACATTACAACCAATGAAATGTTCCATTTTGTGTCACATGTCCGCGTTTTAACCAATCCTGTCACTATTATACTGAGAATAAAGCTCTAGAGATTATTCCCGGGAATAATCTCTGTAGCTTTTGTTTTTGTTGACATATGTCAGATAATAATCAACACATAAGTAAAATGAGCAAGAAAGACCAATTTTGTGCCAATTCTGATCATGAAATAAACCAAAAACAAATCTGATGTAGCCAGCACAGTACCTTCCGTCAGTCCTATGTATTTTGTATAAATGTCATACAAAAAGTTCATTGCAAAAGATTCTATTTCTTGTACATTACCTTCCGGCAGTTGTATGTGTTTTATACAAATTGCATACAGAAGGTTTCTAGCAAAAGATCCTATTTCCAGTAAAATTATAATACAAACATACTGTCAACTGCACTTGACACTTTCAATCAGCATTTTCTTAATATAGCAGCTGTTTCCAGAGTTATAGCATAGCAGGCTAATATATGATATTTAATTTCTTTATAATTTTTACCTCTCGCTAAGAGAGGTATTGTATTCATGCTAAAAATCGCATATCCAGATTTTAGTGAATAAGCACGTTTTAAGGTCCCTACAATCCAATTATAACATTTTTACGATGATGTCCGTATGTGTGTGTGGATGTGTGTGGATGTGTGTATGTGTGTGTGTGTGTGGATGTTGGATTCACTATATCTCAAATACTATAAGACTTAAGACATTTTTAACTACGGATTCCTCAATCTAGCAATAATGGGAAGAGTCCAGTCACTTTTGGTTAGGGATTCACCAAGCCAAGCTACTTGGCTTGAAATAAAAAAGCTTGGCTTGGCTTGAAACTTCAAGCTTTTTTTAATGTTAGGCTTGGCTTGGCTTGCGCTTGATGGAAACAGAGCTTGGCTTGGCTTAAAAACTTCAAGCTTTAATTATTTTAGGCTTGGCTTGATTTTCAAGCTTTATCAAGCTTTTTCAAGCCTTTTCAAGCTATTTCAAGCTTTTTCAAGCTTTCAAGCTTTATAAATGCTCATGCGCACAGTAGGTATATAGGTCTTGAAAACCAGTAGTAGTTGTTCGGTATCAAGATTCGATGTGAATTTAATTAAATATATCGATATACCGATATATCGATGTATTGGAATATTGATGTATCAATATATCTATGTTATGTCGTTGTTTCATTGTATCGTAATAATGTACAAATCACGTTTTGTTTTACATAAATTTATTGTGGTACAATTGAAAAATATCTTCTTATGCGTAAAGATAAACAAAACGATAAAATAAAATTTATGAAACTTACACCAAGTGTTTTTTCTTTGTAATTATTAAAATATAAAAATATTGAAATGTATATTTTATTCATTTATTTATTTTTAAGAGTAAACAATCAGCATAAATTTATTATCTTTTATTAAATATTTACCCTTCAATTTTCATGTTTCTTTTATTATTTTCGTTGACTGCATTTATTCAAGTAGGCATATGCATTAGTTGGACTTTATTGTATTGTATTTTAACTAAAAACTCGAAATATCCTCCCAACTGTTAAAGTTTGTCATACTATTTAGTTCATATGCACCCTATATAAACAAATAAACGGTGTAGAGTATATTATTATTTCTTATAATTTTTATTCTGCAGCAAAATTATCTATTTGTAGCTTTGCAATAAATACGAGTAATAAATATTATGTGTTGAAGCTTGTTGCTTGGTATTTAAAATCAAGTTAGTTAAAATTTAAATGAATATTGATTATATTCTATCTATATCTATTTTGATTGGATAATATTCCGATATTATCCAATCAAACAAAAAGATCAAACAGCACCTATCTTCCCATCACTCTATAGTTAAAACAGATAGTTGGTTCAGATTGAGAAAATAAGTGGTCTTTGCATAATAAGAATGATGAAGGGTATAGTTTCCTATTTACAACGTTTTGAAGCATACTGGACTGGCAGATAATGAAGGCTGGTCCTTTTGGAAACTCCAATTCTTAGAAGTTCGCAAAAATGTGCCCAAGCAGTGAGAAAGTACGTTATCACCATAAAATTACGGTTTTGTCGGCCTCGACAACATTTCTTAAGAAAAGCTTGAAAAAGCTTGTTTTCTACCAAGCTACTTGACAGTCAAAGGCTTGGCTTGGCTTGAAAATTCAAGCTTTTTTAAATGTTGGGCTTGGTTTGGCTTGGGCTTGGTGGAACAGAAGCTTGGCTTGGCTTGAAAAGTCAAGCTTTTTTGAACGGCAGGCTTGGCTTGATTTTTCAAGCTTTTTCAAGCCAAGCCAAGCCAAGCTTTCAAGCTTCAAGCCAAGCCCGTGAAACCCTACTTTTGGTAACAATTGGACAACCGGAAGTAGTAGTTACAAGAAAAAAATCATCTAAATATTATTTATCGAAAATTTCTGTAAATACTTATATTAAAGAACGTTAAATTCTTTATTCGATAAATATAAATTCATTATTATATCTTCTATAGATTTAGAGATAAAGAAAGGCATATAAAATAATTTGATGTAAAAAATCTCAGATCAAACTACTACAAGGCAAGAAGTTCAAATGTTTGTAATTGTCACATAAATGTCACTGTCAAAAATATTTGTATGCCTCTGTCAAAAATATTTGTACATTATTATCAAGATTATGAAAATAAAAAAGTCAACAACGCAAAAGAATATATGTAAAAAAGAATATAAACGGAATTTGCGAAAAAATGACGAATATAAAGAAAAAGAAAGTAGAAAAAGAAAATTTCAGGATATTGAATATAAAGAAAATGTATGTATTGTACATAATTTATTTTAAAATATCCCATAGATTTTGCAAATATATGTAAGAATTATTTTGTAGTGAGACATGAATATATGTATTTGTATTTAAAAATATTTTTCGTTTTATGCGTACAACCAGGTAAAATATCTGGCGAGAGGTTATGTGTTGGCCGCATCAGATTTTTTAACTCTATATCCATTTAATATGAAGTAAAGAAATGATATTAAACATCGTTTGTTAAAGAAAAACTGTTAAAATCTTCAAATTAGGGTACTTCCGGTTGACCAATTATAACCAAAATCTAATCAGCTCCTCAAATGGATGTAACGAAGTGGAATACGAAAGAATTATAATTTTTGGAATTGTAGTATTAAGGCCAACGCGCACTTCAGCGACCGAAGCGAAGCGAAGAGAAGTTTTTTCATTCAATGTATTATTATGTGTATACGCGCACTTTGGAGCAGCG
>OY720461.1:31858475-31903475 GCA_963082715.1 Harpalus rubripes | reverse complement strand
TTACCGAAATCTGTATACAAAGCAGATTGGCACACCCAGTAATGGGTGATATGCCGTGATGATATATTTATTTTATTTATTTATAAAAATTAAAAATCATTAAATTTTCTACAGATTTGCATTAATACTTTTTCTATATATTTTGTGGATGAATTTATAAAATTATCTATAATTTAAATTCCTGAGCCTACACTTTAAACAAACAAAACTCCTTGGTTGCGCAGTTATTCAAATGTATGTAACTGACAGATAAATGTTACTGTAAAAGAAATAATAATTTCAAATTATTAATAGTAACGTTTTAAAAAGTAAAAAATAAATATAATAATAGGAAAGAAAATCAATTCAGTTTCCAGCATATGTAAATATATGTAGGTATGTATTTAGATTAATAAAAATTAATGATTCGCAAAAACTTTAAGCTAATTCTCTTTTTTGGATTAGTGAATTCTATTCTATCCCAGTATTTAAAATTTAATCTTCATTTTATTATTGCTCCGGTGGCTCTATGGTTAGAGCCTCATGTCATGAGTGCCCTCGGGGCTCTGGGTTCAAATCCCACTAAGGCATGGATGTGTGTGAATGTGAACCCACTCTGTAATTGGGATTTAATCCTGTTGAGGGGTTTAAAAATAGGTAGTTACTTAGATTAGATTAGACTATATTTTGAAATAAACTGTCAAAATTAGAGTAAAATTCGCTAAACCAAAAATAAGGATTAACTTAATCTTTTTTGTGACTCGGGCGGTACATGGCGGGAGGTAGTGTGTTGGCCACACAGATTTTTAAATATAATAGAACATTTTCATCAAGTAACGTAATAGTACTCTGTATATTTATTATTACTATAATAAACTGTAATGTTATTCTGCACAATAAAAATAGTGTGAACACTGTGAACCTAATGTATTATATTGACAAATTGTTAAACAACATTTACTCTTGCAAAATATCATCATAATACTATTATTTCATACCCACTCAGCATTTTAATTTCCCCGACCGTATCAAAATTTTCATTACTCATATTTCAATCTTACGGTGATTTATTCAGCTCCATCACGCAAAAAGTTTTGCATTTTCTGCTAATACAGTATTTTTCCACTCATATCTGAGCAATTTGTCATAATTTACTGAACAGAAGAAACATTATATCAAATAATACTTGAAAACATTATCGTTACAAAGCATCTAGCTATAATTTTTGATACAAACGCAAAGTTTACAGTAGTTTTTAGAATTCGCATTTACAACTGTTATTAAAGTTATTGCAGAGAGATTAAGCTTCAAATTGAAGTGGTTTTGTTCTGGAATAAGTACCAGTTAATATTTTTATATTCTGCGAATTGCAGAGCAATTTTACATAAGTAATTTGTGTTGTGGTAAATTGTTGGTTTTAGAAATAAGAGCGTGAATTAAAGTTGACGACAATTTTATTTTTGAAAAAAGTATGAAATTTTTTTAATTGTGTTTATACGTACAAACTCAACATAGAATTTTATTTTCATACGCAATATAACAAGTGATATGATTATCATCGAGTGAAACGTGATGCTTCTGCTTCGATTTCACGAGCAATATATTTGATTATTAATCATATCATGAGCTTATATTTAATGTACATACAGATGTACGTACAGACGTCACGACGAAATTAGTGAAAATGGATTCAGGGATGGTCAAAATGGGTATATCCGGTGAAATATGAAAACCGATATTTTCCGCGATTACAATACTTTCTTTACTATGTACAAGGAAGTAAAAAGCTTCAATTAAAAGCTGTACAATTTAAAATTCTTCATTTAAATAATAAGCACAATTTATTTTGAATGTTTTGTAACGGCAGAAATTAGGTATGAATATGTCAATATGTCAAAAATCACCCCAATAATATCGATAGCCATGGAATTAAAATAAAAAATTAGGTAACACATGTTAAACAGTTTATCTGCCAAGTTAGATTAATTTATTTTTATTTGTGATTTATGTCCAAATGAATAATGATTATTTTAAGAATTTAAAGAATATTGTTCAATCTTACTCCTTTCATTGTTGAAAAATGTTTCTTATTTTGAATGACTTTCGTTAATCTATTATATAAGTCAGATAGATAAGATAATAAAAAATAGGCCCGAGCTGAGATTTCTTTTTTACTTCCTTGTACAAAGTAAAGGAAGTTTTGTATTCGTGAAAATTTTCGGTTTCCAGATTTCAACGGAAATATCCATTTTGGCCATCCCTGAATCCATTCTGACTAATTTCGTCGTGACGTCTGTACGTAAGTACGTATCTCGCATAACTCAAAAACGGTAAGCCGTAGAAAGTTGAAATTTTGTATTTAGGACTTCTATAACATCTAGTTGCGCACCTCCCTTTTTGGTCATTACATAATTTCCAGAAAAGGTACTTTATTTGAAGCCTATAATAGATTTTAATGAAATCTATATTAAAATATAATCCAAAACGTTTCAAATTTAGTACATAAGACTTTTATATCAATTGGAATAACATAGCAGAATTTGGTTAAAACAGGCTAACCGGAAGTGATATATTACCTGAAGTTGTTAACAGTTTTTCTTTAATAAAATGGTTTCATTTTGATTTTAGAAATAAATGCTTCAAATAAGAATTTTAGAGAATTAAATTCTGCGTCTAGCACATCAAGTATTATTAAATTAGCCCTTTGTATAAGCGAGATATGTAAATTTAAAACTTATATACTTTTTGGTTTTTGTAATGAAGCTTGCTATGGATTAGGATAAAAATAACAAAAAAATAAAAAATAGATGTTAATGTCAAATTACGTCAAATACGTGCAATTTTATAATTGAGTCTATACTTCATCTTCATATTTGTCTTGCGTACAAGGAAGTCGTGTGGTGGCCACATCAGATTTTTTTAATTAAAAAATTATGTATAAGTATTGATTCGTCTATATGAGTGTAGATTTATGTAAAGATTCTGGGACCAAAGGGCAAATTTGTGGGTTGCTTTAAACATAATCTTACTATTATTCCAGAACAGTTTAGTAGTGAATCAAATTTCAGCAAACTTAAACTAGTAATTAAATTCTATTTGCATTCTACTATGAAAAGGAGAATGTTTAAATTTGTTGGCGTTTATATCAATTAAAAACGATATAGTATCAAAATTAAATACTGAAAAAGTATTGGCAGGCCAGGGAATTAAGTGAAAAAATACCCCTAACATTAAGAAAACTACACCACTACAACAAAAGCTTTTTATTGAATCCTGTGTTGATTAAGATATCAAAAGTTTCTGGAAATAGGAGCCCGCGATGCATATACAAATTTTACAAAAATGCAAAATTTTATACAAAACAAAATTCTTATGGAAAATTGGGAAATGATCGGACACGCAGTCTAATATAAATAATTTATTTCCTGGCCTACGTTTCGAATGTACTACAGTCTTCCTCAGGGCTATATAATCATTGACCATTTCTAGCCCTGAGGAAGACTGTAGTACAGTCGAAACGTAGGCCAGGAAATAAATTATTTATATTAGACTGCTTGTCCGATCATTTCCCAATTTTCCATTCTGCTACCAGTCGATCATCGTACTCTACAAAACTCTTATATTTTTATCTAGGATGAATTGATAAAGAGTTACATTAGATATTTATTTGTACTGTTATTTTATACATAATTATGTTATATAAATAAAATATTTCTTAAATAAATTTCATTAGTATATGGGTATCTAAATTTTAATAAATGAGGGGCGCAAACTAAAGTTTTCGCCTGAGGCGCTCAAAAATCTCGGGTCGGACCTGATAAGTGTATATCCCGAAACGTTGGTTTTGTGAAACTAAAATAAATGCTTTATGACAAAGATTTCGAGTATTTGTTACCACTTAATCTACATAATCATATTGTTATCTAACATAATCATTAATAAATATCCACAAAATATATGTATAATATCCACTCACCTAATATGAAACATTGAACGCCCAACATCCTCGATTTTCAGAAAGTATATCACATGTTTCAATCATAAATACCCACTCCAAAGTACATATCTATCAAAAACTTTAATTCACAGCATTGTTCTATTGTTCGAGAGTTAATTACATTAGAAAATAACACTATCACAACAGTTTGAATAACAAAATTTTGTTATTAAATTCCGCGATATAAACAAACGACACATCAATACACCATATAGTTCACAACTGACTGCTTCGACCGATTAGAACAAGAAAGCTGTAAGAACCTGCACACAGGGAATTCAAATCTATGTAATGTTATAAGAATAACAATGAGCTATAAAATTAATAACTTTCAGCCCAATTAAAGTTGCTTGCTATACCAAAAATTTGATGTTGCCAGAATATAACCTCTCGTCAGATATTTTCTTTTTTTTAAATTCGTCATTTTTTCGCAAATTCCTTTTATATCCTTTTTTACGTATATTCTTTTGCGTTGACTTTCTTTTTATTTTTATAATGATGTACAAATATTTTCTTGACAGCGGCATGCAAATATTTTTGACAGTGACATTTATGTGTCAATTACAAATATTTGAATTTCTTGCCTTGAAATAGTTTGTTCTGAGATTTTTTACATCAAATTATTTTATATGCATTTCTTTATCTCTAAATCTATAGAAGATATAATAATTAATTTATATTTATCGACTAAAGAGTTTAACGTTCTTTAATATAAGTATTTACATAAATTTTCGATAAATAATATTGAGATGATTTTTTCCTGGTAACTACTACTTCCGGTTGTCCAATTGGTAACAAAACTTAATCAACTCTTCCCATTATTGTTATATTGAGAAATCCATAATTAAAAATGTCTTAAGTTTTATAGTATTTGACAAATCGTGGATCCAACATCCGCACACACATATACACACACACACACATCCACACGCATACACACACACACACACACATACACACACACATCCACACGCATACACACAAACACTCACACATCCTCATGCATACACACGCATACACACACACATTCACACACACACACACATACACGCACGCACGCGCGCGCACACACACACACACACACACACACACACACGCGCACACACACACACACACACACGCATACACATACACACACACACACACACACACACACACACACACACACACACACACACACACACACACACACACACACACACACACACACACACACACACACACACACACACACACGGACATCATCGTAAAAATGTAATAATCGGATTCTAGGGACCTTAAAACGTGCTTATTCATTAAAATCTGGATATGCGGTTTTTAGCATGAATTCAATACCTCTCTTAGCAAGAAGTAAAAATGAATAAGCAGAAGACGCACGTCATCAACCTGAAAAAACCTTATAAAATGTATATAACTTGTAGAAATTATTGGGTGATATTTATTTTTTAAAAAAGAAGAAATAAAAAATACTAGTATTAACCAAGGTATATATTAATAAAATTTATCTTTATTTATTTTACGGAATATAAAATTATTTGAAATAATTGTAGTTGAGTTTCGTACTATAACGGTAGCAATACTGAGTATGTTCATGTTTACATTGAATTTAAAATCGATCCTATCCCTGTCTCATCTACGCACGAGTTAAGAATTAATGTAAATAATTGTAAATATTACAGTAGTTAAGTATTATTGTTTTTCAATAGTATTTTATGTACCAAGGGCGTTACGATGATAATAATGCCAAGAGGTCGACGAGGATCTAGCCCGAGGGATAGATGTCGTCCGATGGTGGTGAAAGTAAATTTCTTTTTAAGGCCCTTTTCATAATCAATTTTAAGTATTATAATTAAATTAAAAATGAATTCTGTGTTGTGCTTTCAAAGCTGTTTTCTTATATTATATTAATTGTTTTTTTTTTTTTGAAACCCCAGAGAAGAGAATTGTACGAAATAATCAGGTAGGAAATTTTTGCATGAACCCATGTAAATACTGGACTAAGAACGCACAGAAATATATGACTATGTCTGGCTGAAAATAGATGGCCGACTCAATATCAAAACAGGGGTGCGTTTAAAATATTTTAAACATTTTTCGTTTATGTTGATTATTAAAAAATATTTTGACCTATAAATTATTTAGTTTGGCAATTCTATGAAATAGGATTATTTTTAATTTCCTCTAATGGTCATTCCGACTCGAGGGTTGCTTACACTTGAGACGAACGAACTAGAATTTACGGTATTAAATTTTTTAAATACATCTCTGAATTCTGTTGCTAAGGTCATTTTAAATGCCTCCTGATATTGAGTACAATTCTAATCTTCTGTAACGGAATACATAAGGGTCAGTTTCCTTTCAAATCAAATATAGGGAAATGTTTTCAAAAGAAACAACATCTATTAAATAATCTAAACGTCAACTTTTATTCGCTAGTCATACTATACTTTCTTTAGGATAAGTATAAGATCTTATAGATTCTTAAACATAAATTCATGTACACCTAAATACATTCGTTTCAATTAGAAAGTGTAATACAGGGGCCAGTTTATGTACCATTTAAATTCGAAATAATTTTGTTGTCGGTCGGGATCGAACCCGAGTCCGCAGATTCGCGACCCGACACTCAGGCACACAGCTACCAGTCCCCATATTTAATACATCCCATCTTATCTGTTATATTATCGCAGTGTCCTACATCTTATCCGAAGTTTATTTATGCCTCACCCCAGAACAAAACAATAAATAACATTTCCATCCAGTAAAGTCAATAGCAGGGCTATAACGCAACCCCAAACGAGCCTGGCTCCGGGCAGAGCTCAGCGTGGGGATGTTTGACCGCTCCGGGTGCCCGGAAGCGTATTTGGACACCCGGAAAAGAGGATTTACAGAGCAGGGGAATTTTTGTAAAGTATGCTATTACCTTATGATGCTTTTATTGGTATAAATAAATATAAATATTAATAAATATATATTTCCGATAGGGGAAATTTGTTAAATCAAAAGCAGCCCTGACGTATACTCGTAATGGTTCGACCAATTTATATTTTCAATAAATTATAAAACCTATGCAAATAGTGAAAAATTTCTTCAATTTTGATTCGACTGGTATACGAGGGCTGTTTGCCGGAATGATGGTACAATAACGGTACGATACTTCTTGATCCAATGTATTTTAATGGACCCATTTACATCTACGTTCTCAGTACGATGACGGCCCAGTGATATTTACTGATTTATATTAGCGATACGACCAGGGTACAGTATAGTTTTCCGTCAGTTTTATGTATTTTGTATAAATATCATACAGAAAGTTCCTTGCAAAAGATTCTATTTCTTGTATATTACTTTAAGGCAGTTGTATGTATTTTATACAAATTCCATACACAAAGTTTCTAGCAAAAGATCATATAAGGCGATTTCGGGCGACAAACCCGTTCACGTGTTAGGATTAGTTACGGTTAGTTACGGTATGATATGGTCAATGGTGGCGCCAAAAATCGTTGGTTCACATGTTGACACTGTGTTTGGTGGTTATGTATATTCGCGACATTTAAAACTGTCAAAAATAGTGTCTGACAATTAAAATGCATTAATGGAGAAAGATAGTTTATCCATATTTGTCCAAAAAAAGAGTCAACGAAAATAATGTCATCCTGTTTGACATAAAGACAGGACACCGACTGTTTTGACTTATGACATTTCAAAAAGACATGATAAAAAAAGATGGAAATAGTGAACAGAGAGCTGACCCGACTATCAAACCCGTTCAGCTGTGAGCACTGATCCAAGCATACCGGGTAAGTTAGTTCCTAACACCCGAATGTGTGAACGCAACATACCGCAAGTGAACGGTTGTCGCCCGAAATCGCCTATATTTCCAGTAAAATTATAACATAAACATACTGTCAACTGCACTTGACACTGACACCTAACAATCAGAATTTTCTTAATATAGCAGCTGTTATAGCATAGCTGGCTAATATATGATATTTAATTTCTTTATAATTTTTACCTCCTGCTACCCTTGGTAAGGGTTAAGGGAGGTATAGGGATCGTGCTAAAAATCGCATATCGAGATTTTGGTAAATGATCACGTTTTGAAGTCCCTAGAATCCAATTTTAACATTTTCACGATGATGTCTGTGTGTATGTGTGTGTGGATCCTCCACTCTAACTAGAAAACTATCCTTTAGAAAATTTTGAAAACTTGTATTTCTACATTTTTCTAATATGGAGAAAGCTTATTAGATTTTGGTGTAAATCGAATAATCGGAAATGGCACTTTACTAGAAGCTCAAAGTAGTTTTTCTTTGAAAAATACCTTTAAATATTATTTTTTCGAGATTAATATTATTATAAAAATTAAAGATTATTAAATTTTCTACAGATCTGCATTAATACTTTTTCTACATATTTTACGAATAAAATTATAAAATTTTCTATAATTTAAATCCCGGAGCCTACGCTTTGAACAAACAAAACGCAGTTATTCAAATGTATGTAACTGATACTGATAGATAAATGTCACTATGAAAGAACTAATCATTTTAAATAATATTAGTAACGTTTTAAAAAGAAAAAAAGTAAATAGGACAATAGAAAAGGAATTCAATACAGTTTCCAGCATAATTATGTGGGTATGTATTGAGATTAATAAAAATTAACGATTCACATAAAAGTTTAAACTAATCCTTATTTTTGGATTAGTGAATTCTATTTTATCCCGGTATTTAAAATTTAATCTTCATTTTATTATAGCTTCGGTGGCTCAATGGTTAGAGCAACGCCTCATAAGTTATGAGTGGGCTCGGGGCTCTGGGTTCGAATCCCTCTAAGGCATGGATGTGTGTGAATGTGAACCCACTCTGTAATTGGGATTTAATCCTGTTGAGGGGTTTAAAAAAGGTAGTTACTTGGATTAGATTAGACTATATTTTCAGAAATAAACTGTTAAAATTAGAGAAAAATTCGCTAATCCAAAAATAAGGATTAACTTAATATTTTTCATTAAATGTGCTTTAACAGTACTATATACTCAACCGATATATGCATCAAAACAGCCACGGCCGTTATTTTTTATAACAGTACAATTATTAAAAATCATGTGTTCCTAAAAAAAATCTCAGCATCATGAAATTGTCATGAAGAGCTGTCACCTGTCAATATGCCATAGAAAATAGAATTTTAAGAAGATATTTTATGTTATTATGAAAAATATTAAACGTCACACGGCTGATATACAAATAACAGCCACGGTTGATTATAAAATCTCGGCTATCGCCTCGATTTTACAACATTCAACCTCATCTGTTATTCGCTACATATCAGCCTTATGACGTTAATAACTATTTCGTGACTTGGGCTGTAAATAGCGAGAGGTATTGTGTTGGCCACACCAGATTTTTTAACTCTATATCCATTTAATACGAAGTATGAAATGCATTCAAATCGTATAGCGAATAAAATATTATTCAATATTATCCCTATGAAGTTATTATGAACTAATTTGCCCCATAAATTCAAATTTTACCCAAGGATCATGAAAACCATTGTGTTGAAACTTTTATACTAAAACAGCTATTGCGAAAAACATTTATATAAACCAGTCCATAAATTCTACTAAACAAAAACTACAAAAAAGTCACATTTCCAAAATATATACTTCAGCATATTGGGTCGTTTTGCATGTGTGTGTCAGCTTACTCAAGGCCAATTCGCTCGAAAGAAAAAACGCCAGGCATCATCCGTATGTCCCCGGTTAGTAATATTAATGCGAGAAATTTATGCATAATGCACAAATACAGGCGCTGGAAGTTTTTCATACAGCGAGTTTTCCATGGAAGGTGGCTTAATGCACCTATAAAAGTTTATACCTGAGCGGGAAGGCTTTATGGGCAATACGCAGGGTAAAATGTCTCGGTCCGGACGAGGGAAGTCGAGCACAACGTTTCAATCTGTAATTTGTTCACTTGTTAACCCATTTGCCAAATAGAGGTGGATGGAGCTTAAATTATATATCTTTAAAGTAGATTTGCATGTGTGTGTTGTACTATTTTAAGAGGGATTCAATGAACTTAAATGTAATTATTGTACAGACCTAAATTTTACATAAACTGTTATTCTACAATGAATATGAAAATAATTCAGCAAAATATACAAGTGACACTGAAAAACAGGTCACTGAAATTCTTTTTACCTTCCGTCACCTTTAGGTAAAGAAGGTATTGTCTTTGGTAAAAAAAATCGATGATGAGTTTTTGATGAATAAGCACGTTTCAGGGTCCCTAGAATACGATTTTTCTATTTTGACGATGATGTCTGTATGTATGTATGGATGGATGGATGTATATATGTATGTGTGTGTGTGTGACGATTTCTTCGGATCGCATAACTCCAATACCACCTTTCAAAAATTATAATTTTAGCGTATTCCTTTTCTTTAGATCCATATGAAGAGCTGATTAGATTTTGGTTATAATTGGTCGACCGGAAGTATCCTCATTTGAAGATGTTAACAGTTTTTCTTGAAAAAATGCTGTTAAATATCACTTTTTCACATTTAATGTTATTATAAATATTTAATAATATTTTATTCTCTATACAATTTGATTACATTTTATACTTCATATTCAATGGATATAGAGTTAAAAAATTATAAAGAAATTAAATTTCACAAAGCAGCCAGCTGTGCTATAAACATGGAAACATCTACTACATTAAGAAAATTTCTGATTGACAAATGTCAGTGTCAAACTGCAATTTACATAATATGTTTGAGTTATAATTTTACTAGAAATATATAGAATCTTACAAGAAACTCTGTATGGAATTTGTACAAAATGCATAGAAATTACTGAAGGTAATGTACTGGAAATATGGAATTATTTGCAAAGAAACTTTCTGTGAGGAATTTGTACAAAATACATAGAACTGACAGAAGGTAATGTGCTGGCCACATCAGATTTTTATTAATAATTATTTATTAATTACCTCCCGTCATACCGTAGGTAAGGGAGATAATGTATCGGTCCAAAAATTCGATGGCGAGTTTTCAGTGAATAAGCACGGGTCCCCACGACACGTTTTTACTATTTTTACGATGATGTCTGTGTGTGTGTGTGTGAAACGATAACTCTTATAACAAACTTCCAAATATTTCTATTTTCCGTATTTACGCTTTCTGCATTCATATAAAGAGTTGATTAGATTTTGGGTAAAATTGGATAACCACAAGTGATACTTTACATGAAGCTTATAACAGTTTTTAATGAAAAACTATATTAAAATACAGTGTGTTCAATAAAATTCCTAATTCGGAGTAGGGTACGAACAGAGAAACCTAAGTCTGATGATTATTAAATTTAAAAGTCAAGATGTCAAAATTGATCTTGAAAAGTAATTTTAAGGAGAAAAACAATAAAGAAGGATAGAGTATATTGATATTCGCCGTTTTCTAATTTGTTTCCATTTCTAAAATAAGAATCAAGAAGAAACAGTTTAATTTCAAATTGACGTTTAATTAAATATTTTTATATTGACATACGTTTCTTTGTTCATAGCCTACTCTGAGTTAGAAATTTTTTTGAACACACTGTATAATCCAAAACTTTTCAATTTTAGTATTTAAGACTTTTATATCAAGGGAAACAATTAGATTTTGGCTAAAATTAATAAACCAGAAATAACACTTTACTTGAAGCTCTCAACAGATTTTCGTGAAAAATATATTATAATGCATTCCAAAACTTTTCAAATTTGGTATTTAAGATTTTTATATTAATGAGAACGACATGCTAGATTTTTTCTAAAATTGATAAACCGATTTTCGTGAAAAATATAATAGAATATATTCCAAAAAGACAAAGTCAAGTTTAATGTAAAATTATAGAGTTAGATTACAGCTTAACGTCACGGAATCTAAGTTCAGTTTACATTAAAATTACAGAATCAGATTACAGTTTTCAGTAAAATCACAGAAACCAGTTACATTTATTTTTTGTACATTTTGTGTGTCAATAAATGTTTAAGTTTTACACATTTTACAATGATTTATAAATTATAATCCTGGACCTCCGACTAGCTATCCACAACCCTCAACTACCCCCAAACAGACAGTTCATAATATGGCGCCCGAAAACAGCAACAGCAGACCCTACACAGGGGTAGGTACGTCACAATCGTAATTGTACTTTATACATTTATTTTAAAAAACAAAATTTATTTATTTATTTTATTTATATATTTTATTTAATTCAATCCAACAGGACTAATGCCCCAATTACAGGATGAATGTTATACATAAATATTTCATTCCAAATACATATATACAAAAACATACAAAAAAAATCTGATGTGGCCAGCACATTACCTTCCGTCAGTTCTATGTATTTTGTACAAATTTCATACGGAAAGTTCCTTGTTAAATTAAATATTCTATTTCTTGTACGTTACCTTCCGGCAGTTGCATGTATTTTATGCAAATTTCATACAGAAAATTATTATTTTGTGACGTTTTCTATATACACTATAATGTATCTGCAGAAATAAAAGATTTATTATTATTATTATTTCTTGTACATTACCTTAAAGCAAAAGATCCTATATTTCCAGTAAAATTATAAGACACTATGTCAATTTCACTTGACACTGACATCTTTCAATCAGAATTTTCTTAATATAGTAACTGTTTCCAGAGCTATGGCTACTTTATGAAATTTAATTTCTTTATAATTTTTTAACTCTATATCCATTTAATATTAAGTATAAAATGCAATCAAATCGTATACATAATAAAATATTCTTTAATATTTATAATAACATCAAATGTGAAAAAATTATATTTAACATAGTTTTTTCAAGAAAAACTGTTAAAATCTTCAAATGATGGTACTTCCGGTTGACCAATTGTAACCAAAATCTAATCAGCTCTACATATGGATGTAACGAAGAAGTATACGAAAAAATTATAATTTTTGTAACTGTAGTATTAAAGTTATCGCAGACGAAAATTTTGTTACACACACACACACATCCACACACACACACATCCACACACACACACATCCACACACACACACACACACACACACACACACACACACACACACACATACAGACATCATCGTAAAAATAGTAAATTCGTATTCTAGGGACCCTAAAACGTGCTTATTGATTAAAAACTCATCATCGAATTTTTTGACCAAAGACAATACCTTCCTTACCTAAAGGTGACGGAAGGTAAAAAAACACAAAAACAATACTTAAAGTGTAGAGAGAAGTAGCAATAAACAAAAGATATCAAACTGTCAAATAGTAGGAAATTAAGTTTAAACATTAAAAAAGAATCATTAAATACATCAAGGTATGATGGAATTGAGTTGAAAATGTTACACATTTGCCTGATCGGTAACTTAGTTTCATAATTCGTCCTAGCTTTATTGACCTTAAAAGTAATTTGGTAACGTGACGGTGTACGGGGTACATGAAATGGAAGTTGATGCAAAATACATAGATCATTTGTTATATTATTGATTATTTTATAAACAAAAAGACAAGTCTGAAGCCTTCTACGATTAACTAATGATAAAATATTACTTTCAGACAACAAGGAATCATAAGTCATATCATAATTAGGGTACTGTTTGTATTTTTTATAATAATAGTATTTAATAAACCTTTTTTGTACAGATTCAAGTCTAGATATAAATAGGGTTCCAAACTAAAGCACAATATTCTAATTTTGACATGACCAATGACTGATACAAACATTTCACAGATAATATATTATTAAAGAATTTAGCTGAACGAATTATGAATCCTAATATTTCGAGAGATGCAGAGGTTATGCAGTCAATGTGTAATTGAAAAGATAATTTGTCATCAAATAACATGCCAAGGTCTTTAAATTTAGAAACTCGATCAAGACACGTAAGTTGCATATAATATGAATAGGTATAAACGCATTTTTTTTACAAAGTAAGACATTACTTTGCATTTGCTGTAGTTAAAAAAAAATTCAGAACTTTGAGACCATTTTAGAATACCTTCAATGTCATTCTGTAACAATTTACAATCCTCAACTGAATTTATTTTACGAAAGATTTTTAAATTATCAGCATACAACAGTAATTCAGAATTATTTACCACATTAACTATATCATTGATAAACAAAATAAAGAGCAATGGACCTAAGTTAGATTCTTGAGGAACACCACAGGTAGGAGTAAAAGATGATGAATTAAAATTATTGAGCTGAACTGTCATAGTACGAGAACATAAATAAAAATTTATAAATGAAACAAGACTGGAAGAAAAATTGAAATTAGAATATAATTTGTGAAGAAGAATAGAATGGTCAACTGTATCGAAAATTGAAGAAATTTCCCACTATTTGCATAGGTTTTATAATTTATTGAAAATATAAATTGGTCGAACTATTAGGAGTATAAGCCCGAGCTGGTAGATTTTTAGACCGAGTCAAAAGAAGACGATAAAATAAAAGCAAAAAAGAAGAAAAAAATAGTATATTGGGAATTTATTTTACCGGATTATGTTTCCATTGAGTTTCCCCTGCATATTATTCAGCTGTGATAATAACAAATTCGTTTTTAATTTATTGTCAGCATCATCCTCCACATACTCCCACATTCGTAATAAAGACAAATATCCGTGGAGAAATTTCCATCTGTTAGAATAAATGAATCTATTAACACCCTACCACCCTTCTCAAAATTCGTCCTGTTCCAAACACAAAATTAATTCCAACAACAACTGTTCTAGCATCAGGAGCAAACAAATCCCAGCAGGAACTCAGCAAGAGCAGCTTGTCCGAGGGCAGGAAATCTCGCCAACTTATCACTGGCTTGCATAATGTCCGAACGATTTAAATTTCAATCAACGACTGACCCATACGCTGATAGGGTCCGGTAGAGGACATTACAATAGAGAATAGAATTATGAGAGAACATATTGCCGGGTGTAAATGGAAAATTAATAGCGTGGAGCAAGATAGACGAACGGAACTACTAGTTGTACTAATAATTGTAGTTAGTAGTACAAATTACATGCAAAGAAACTGAGATATTGGAAAAAAAATAACTCTGTAGGGACCAGCAATAAAATTATAAATATAGTAATCGTGACAAGGCGGAACATACACTTCTTCAAATGTAACACCAGCCTTTTATTGTAATTACACATTGAGAAATTTAATTGTGAATAATAAAATCGAAAACAGGGACAGGAACCTTAACTGTGGTATTTATCAAATTAAATGTAACGACTGCGATAAATGTTATATAAGACAAACAGGAAGAACCTTTACAATCAGATATCAAGATCACATGCGATCATACAAGCTACATAAAACTGACTCTAATATTGCGAAACACCTCATTGAAACCAATCACACTTGCAGTATAGACAATTTAAAGATTTTACATATTTTAGATAAAGGGCAAAAAATGAATATATTAGAAGCGTATGAAATTCAAAAAGCCTTAAAAACAAAATTACCTATATTAAATGATCAAGTTGATTTGTTTCAATCCGAGTTTTTCAAATGTTTGTTAGGAAAAACCACTAATTACCCCCTACCATAAGTTTCTTGTAACCCTAACGGGATAGTACATAAGCAGTTATTCTGTAAGATTCTTGTATTATACTTCTGATGATGGTCTAAGAAACCGAAATCGATAAAGTGTTTGAAATAAAATTTTTGTGAAACTTACACCAAGTGTTTTTTCTGTAACTAATTTCTCGTTATTTAAAATATGTTTCATCAAGTGCCTACCACCGAATCTCTCAATATTACATTCATAATATTTATTTTGTGTTAGTTTTATTTTTGTTTCATTTCACTTGTTTATTAAATTTGTAATTTTCATATTTACCATCTATCAGATATTAGCCGTATTTTTACCCAATTGAAACTCAGCTCAGTACATAACTGAGTTGAGATGAAGTGAGTTGTGATGTGTGCAAAAAGAACAAATTTAATTCCATTTTATCACTTCCTTCTTTACCGATAGTATTTGCTAAAACAGGTGTCAAAATTATTGACTTATTAGGTACGTTCTATCGGTGTCAAAAATATTTCAACTAGAATAAGAATATTTTTAAAGCAATAGAACGCTCAGTAGCAAATAACTGTCAAGTGCTGTCAAGTAAAAAAATAAATACAATAGAACAGTGGCAGTGGTTATGTGTTATTGTTAGTTAACAACTAAAGATAACTTTGTATGTTTATTTTGGATCTTCAAAATGTTGTTATGCAAATATTTCAGAGATTATAATTATAAAAAAATATATTAAATAATAAAACCGTAAAGAAGGTATTTTTGTTGAGCACAGTCTACTCTAAACATTCACAAATGTGACAGAAATGTACGCGAGACAGTCGGCTAGTAAAATTTTGATTTTATCTCCACTCTATATATCTTCCTACCAACGCTTCCAACTCTGAAGTTGGGATGATTCGTAGGAATATTTCGATTTTTTTGACGCAAAAGAACTACCATTGATGTTCTACCAGAAGAAGTAGGAAGATTTCTGACACCAATAGAACGTATCTATTGTCTGATCTATGATACTGTTTATAAACGAAAAATGGTTAATGTTGAAAATATATTACTGTAAGTATGTCTGTATATGTCAATATAAAATTTGTTATTATATAACTTTAAAATGCAAATCATTTTGAGTTTTGTAAACTGGTAGTGTAGCATCGGAAAGGGGGGAAGTGAGTTTACTCAGAACAACTCAAATCAGTTGTGTCAAAAGACGATTTCCTGAATTTATCTGAAGTGATCTGAGATGAGCTGAGATTTTGTCCAAAAAGAATACAGCTATTAACTCTGATTTACATAGTCTAAAATCGGATGTGGCCAGCGCATTACCTTCCGGCAGTTCTATGTATTTTGTACAAATTTCATACAGAACGTTCCTGGCAATAGATTCTATATCTTGTACATTACCTTCCGGCAGTTGTATGTATTTTATACAAATTCCATATAGAAAGTTTCTAGCAATATATCCTATATTTCATCGCTGTTTTTGAGTTTTACCTTGACAATACCTTCTATACCTAAAGGTGACAGAAAGTAAAAAATCTGATGTGTTCAACACCAAACCTCCTGCTATTTAATTTTTATTAATTTAAATATACATACTTACATATTTAGTTATACTGAAAACTGTATTAAGATCAATTCCATACAACTATTGTTCTATTCACTATTTTCTTTTTAAAAGGATCTTTGATCTGCACTGTAAAGTTTTGAGGTAGAAACAGGGAAGATGAATCTACAAACAAGTCGCTGAACCTTCTTTTGGGTAGGTTTAGGGTAGAGAGGTAGAAAAATGGGAAGAAAAGGGTAGGAACTTTTGGCCAGGCAGATCAAGGTCCCTCACAGGTATCTGAGTTGCACTGTCAGTAAGTCAGGTAGACGCTTCCACCCGTTTTGCATCTTTAGACCTTTAGAGTTGATTCTGCGAATATGAAATACAGTCATACCAAAAATATGGGTACGCAATCCAACGTTTCGAATAACAATAGCTTTTTTTTGCTATTTGTCGCAAGCTATTGACTTTGTACTGAAAATAATATTTTGTGATAAATTTCTTTTCTTGGTGCCATTTTATTTAGGTATTTAGTTTCTATAATTAGGAATAGATTCCGTACTATCAATAATTCCATAATGAGAATAAATATTTTGTTAATCAGAAAATTGATATTGGAATAACGAATAAATTCAACTTAACATTAATAACACAACAATGTAATATATCTTGAGAAGAAAATTGAAATAGTAGGTACTGACGGTAAACTAATGTGTTGTGATTATGTAAAATTTTAAATGAAGTAAAGGGAAAAGTGGCAAATAAGATTTGTGTTTTATTACTTTTATTAAAACACAACACGTACTGCATATTGTTAGTATAAATAAATTAAATTTCTCAATTAATACTAGCATATTTTATAATTCCGGAATGCATACTTTGTTTTCCATGTTAAAAAAAAATTAGTAATAAACTCTTGAACAAGATAGAACGTTACAGCATTAACAAATGTGTGAAATAGAAAACTTGAATATAACAAATTACAATAGAAATTAAGTATAAATCACACATAGGTATTCAACAAATTATATGAATGATTAAAGTTTGTTTGAAACAAAATTGAGGATGTCAATGTGTAAGACATAATATAAACAAATAGCAAATGATATTAGTTATCTGTAACATTTTGGAAATGAAAAGTGGTTGAAACGAATGATGTTTAGCTTTTCTCAGAAATTGTGATAGCATTGCACGTGCATTGCAAGGTCAAAGCAGCCGAATGGGTTTTTCGGCTAGCTCGGAATAACCGAATATTTCTTGGGTAAGGGTAGGGGGTGTCAAGGAGATGCGAATTTGTTGTTTTACGTATAATTCTATCATATTGTCGACAGTGAAACTGATCGGTTGTTCTATAGTGGTATTGTGCATTATTTATCTGGTAAGTTTTCAAATGTTATTTTGCTTGATTTCGTAGTATTTGTTCATTTTTCAATAATATAACGTATATTTTAGAAAATTCAATATGGCTGTTTTTAAGTGCAGTATTATATCCAACATCAGCTGAGTACAATTTGGTGTGCTCAAAATTAATTTATGTCTATCCAGGATTGACGGATAAACAAATTCCTAGGCAGTTACACAAAAAATTCTAATTATTATGTAAGTATATTTATGTACTAACTATAGAATATAACACGTACCAATATTGTTATAGGACACTTGGTTAGCAAGCTTAAAAACCAAATTTAAGACAGAAAGAGGCAAACTGCAAGATGACGAAGAAGTTTTTGAAATGAGAAAAAAAATTTGCCACACAAAGGAAAAAAGACGTTGTCGCTACAAGACAATACAGAGGGAACAATATTGAAATTCCAGTCGTAATTGGGGAACACAACAACACAATTAAAACACATATAAATAATATGAAATTAGAATTAAACAATCCGACACCCGACTTATTCATAATATCTGATCGTATGGAGCGTACTAAAGGACGCAAATTTGGGATGTTTCGTGAAAATACTGTGAAAGAAATTTTGGAAATGTATCCTGTCTTAAGACTTGAGAATCAGGTAAAAATATGTTTTATAAATTAAGTATATAAAAACTAATATTCTACTGTTTTTAGCTCCATCTTGATTTAGAGAGGTATTACAAATGTATTATGAAAGAATTGTTACTACAATATTTCTCACAACCAAGAATAAAGAAGATGGTATCTATATCCGAAAAACGTGGACATTTTGAGAAACTGCGTTAGAATAATAACTTTCAAGGTAATTTTTCTTTATTTTATATTTCTATATATTATTTCATTTTCTTTTTATTTATAGATTTTCATTTATTCCATTCGTAATTGTATAATATCGAAATTATAGAATTTTATCTTTCCGCACACAGTGACTATTTAATGTTTATTTTTCATTTAACAATATATTTTTATTATATATTTATATATGTATATGAAAAACTTGTATTAAGTATACCTACTTTTGAAAAGAAATCTAATAATCTTTTTTGTTTACAGTTCTTTCGTTAGACACGGCCATGATAATTTTACTGTGCCTGCTGCAAGAAGATACGCAGATCATTTTAGTTACTGATAATGTTCCCCCAGGACCTGCAATCGTTGGAGCAGTACCCAGCAACAATGATCTTTTTCTAAACAATTTGTTTTACGTTTGCGTAGATAAAATAAAAATTTGCGAAAGTAAAACCATTACTGATGCGGTCGTCGATTTGATGGCCGCAATATATATTTTCAATTTAAAATATCCTCCCGCTTTTAAAAAAAACACTTACGTTTTTAAGTGAGTTTATCATAAAATTAATAAACCCTTGTAAAAATATCACAATCCAGAGATTGTTTAATACCTTATCTGATTAAGTCTATGAATACCATGTATATATTTTCTTATTATGTAAAGTTATTTTTCAGTTATGTGTTTTTTTTTTATATAAGATATAGTGACAAGAACTCCCGAACATAGGACTTTAACATGTAAAATCATACTTTTATAATTTTCCGCTTCTCTAAATATTTTAAGTAAAAAACCTTCAAAAAATTCTGCATCTGAATCAATAAGCAAAATTAATTTTGCATGCCTTCTAATGACAAATTTGAAACGTCGAAAATCACCCCAAAAATAGCGTTAGCCATGAAAATGAAACAAATAAATTAACAAATTTTTAACAATTTATCTATCAAGTTAGGTTAATTTATTTTTATTAGGTCTTATTTCTGTTTAAGTGAAAAATGATCTATAATTTAAATATATAGTTGTTCACTCGAACAGAAATTACAAGTAATAATATAAATAAACTAAACAAAGCTTGGCCAATAAATCATTAATATTTGTTATTTTTTGTTTCAATTATATATATATATATATATATATATATATATATATATATATATATATATATATATATATATATATATATACATATATATATATATATATATATATATATATATATATATATATATATATATATATATATATATATATATATATATATATATCGCTATTTTTGGGGCGATTTTCGACATTCTTACAAAATATGCAAAATTAATTTTGCTTATTGATTCAGATGCACACTTTTATTTAAATCTCTTTTGCCTAAAGGAAAAGAAAGCAGGATGTACGGAAGTATGATTTTACATGTTCTATGTTTTGGGGGTTTTTAAAATAATATGTACCAACTTTATTTATTTATAATATGTGTTTTTTTGTAATATGTACTTATTTTATTTGTGGTTTTTATAATATGTGGCTTTAATATGTTTTTTGTTTATGTTTTTTTTATTAATAATAATTTTTATTATTATAAACATTTTATTATTTTTCCTAAATCCTAATATTTTTTAAGGAATTTGCAACTTCCTTATGTGGGGGATCATATAAATCACTATAAAGCATTTCTAACAATCATACAGATATTTCCAAGTACCTTGTGTTACGTTATTTACAAATCACTATAAAGCATTTTCAACGACCATATAGATATTTGCAAGTACCTTGTGCTATGATATTTATAAATCACTTCCAAGCATTTGCATAAACCTCTGTAGGTATTTCCATCCCACTATATGAAGGGTCGCATCGTGTCTACCTGGGTGTGAGGTAGGTTTTCCTACCCTAAGCAGAGATTGGTGCATCGACCTTTTAATAAGGAAGGATAGTTCTACCTTGGGGTTGCATATAGTTTCAACCCAAAAAGGTAGGTCCAGCTACGCCAAAACTTTACAGTGTGTGATATGAACTGAGTAACCAAGAAGTTGTGCTTGTTTAAAGCGTAGGCTTCGGGATTTAAGTAATAGATAATTTTATAAATTTATCCATTAAATATATACAAAAAATATTTATGCAAATCTGTAGAAAATTTAATAATCTTTAATTTTTATAACACAAATCTCGAAAAAATAACATTTGAAGGTATGTTTCGAAGAAAACCTATTTTGATCATCAAGTAAAAAGCCATTTCCGTTATCTGATTTACACCAAAATCTAATGGTTTCTTCTGTTTTAGAATAAGGTAGACATACACCTACATACAGACATCATCGTAAAAATGTTAAAATCGAATTTTATGGTCCTTAAAACGTGATCATTTACCAAAATCTCGATATGTGATTTTTAGCACGATCCCCATACCTCTCTTACCAATAGTAGCGGAAGGTAAAAACAATATTTTACTTGTATTTTTGGGTTAGTATTACGTTTCAGATCGTTAGTATTATACTTTAGTCTATTTATTGGTAACTTCTAACTCGGACTAGGGACGCTTACTATTATTATGTAATACAACTAATACAGATCTTTGGAATACGAAAATAAAAATATGACATAATGGGTACTTAATGTCTTCATTTCAACAGAGCGGCACAAATAATGGCACGTTGGCATTCAATGTAAATGCAAGCTATGACAGTGATATGCCGCCTTGTCTTAATCATAATATTATAGTTTTATTGCTAGATTAGATAATCAATTTTTCTGACTATATCAATCAATACAGGTCACCAGAAATTCCTGTCTTTTCTTCTTGAATATGTTGAGATCAGTTATAGTCAAAAATTATGTAATTTTCTTAATTCTTTGAAAAATATAAATATTTATAATTTTATTGATATTTTAGCAAGAACAAGCCCATTTTTTTATATATTCATGTGTTAACGACAGAATTGTAACAAAAGCTCTCTCGTTGGACTAAGCTTTCCTGTTTTGTTTCAGTAAACCACAACACAACTCTTTTGGTTTTATTTTCGAACACATATTTTATCTTATTTTAAAGAATATCTCTGGAAATGTACTCCAGACAGTAGTTGGTACTTATTTATGGCTTTGAAACATGCACTTTTACGATACTAATCGTTCCACTAAAATTTAAAACAGCGTTCTAGTTGCTGCAGAAAATAAATTATGGCAATATCATAAATAGTTCGTTAATTTTCAGCGAGAAACGAGAGAGAGCTAAAGTAGCTTTAAAATATACCTAACGACAGTAGTAAATGTTAAATGGCATACAAAAATTATATTATATGTACCTGTAATGGACATTTATGTTGGCCCGAAATTATTGCCACAAAGTGGAAATTTTTATATATTTTGTTTTTATTATTATTATGAGCTTATATTTTATACAAACGCTTAACTTTTTTAGTTTAATATCTATTTCCATTATATATTGTATAATTTTGCAATCACAAATACAAAATACAGGTTATAATTGTATTATTAATTATAACCTGTATTTCTAAACATCATAAAAACATGTGATTTTTATACAAATTTTACTTTTTGACAAAATTTAAACAATCATCGTAGTTTATCAGCATCAACATACTGTGATAAAACAAAAACAATGTCACAACATATACGACAAATATCTTTCTATGTTTAAGTGTACTTATTTTTCAAAATTACTTCATGTTAATTAGTCCTGAGGAAGCCTTAAATAAAAGGCGAAAGCTTGACTAAATTCTCAAAGAATCAACATATTTATTTAGGCCTAAATTAAAACACTGAACTACCCACTAACATTTCTCCTATATATATATATATATATATATATATATATATATATATATATATATATATATATATATATATATATATTATTATTATTATTATTTTGATTGGCGATACAAAGACCACCTATAAATATATAACGAATACCGAGTTAGGGGCGAAGCCTACTACCAATTGAAATAGAGAAATTCAAATAGCGGAGGCGTAGCTATCAGTCCAGTAGTGCAATTCTCAAACAGTTTTTATTTGAATATAAATATTTTGCATTAAACTTAATAATTTAAATACATTTCCAATTATAAATCATGTCGACTTGTACGGTATAATAATATTCATTTATTTTTTATAAATATAATTTAGAAATAGCATATATTTCAAGAACATTTGAGTCCACGAAGAAAATAGTTTGTTATAAAAACTTATATACGTGACGTCATATCTATATTTTCAAATTTCGGAGGACTATAACTCGCTTATTAATATAGGCATTTTTTCACCGGATTTTCATCGACAGTCTTAGTTTTACATATACGTTCAGATGAATTTATATATAAAAAAAAAATGGTGGAATCCCCTATTGTATGTAACTCATGAAGCATTTGATTCTTCGCAAAATATTTGATTCATTGTCGAATTCATTCTTGTAATCAATATTCTTGAGCTATAATCAATATATTCTTTGTTGTAATCAACATTGTCAGTTCATATTTCAATATAACAATGCTAGAAAAATAACGAACCGGTTGGTACAATAATTATTTTATTCACAATCGGTTAGTAATATGACGATTTCTGACTTTTAAAAAGTTGGGAAGTTAGTTATTGTTAACCTCATATTCCAAAGGGTTGGAAAGTATAACGTGAAGATAGCTGGGGTTGTAAACTTGACAATTTTCAACCTCAGCTATACTCACGCTATACTTTCCAACCTCGAGGCGGGAAATAGCTGCCCCCCGCTTTAAGGAATCAATGCGTATCAATGATGGGTATTTACGTATAAACAAAGCATATTTACAATTTATATGATAAAAATATGGAATAAAGTTGTAAATAATACAAGTACTGAATGAAATCAATATTTAAGGTTAGAAATCAAAGAGACAGTTCATGTGACAAATGAACAATATCAGACCATTCGTTTATTTATGTTAGGTTATTATTATTTAAATATCAAATATTAAGTTTTTATTTCAGATTGTGAATAAAATAGTATACAAACCTCGGTGAAAAGTTTCATTGTCTCGGGCTATAGTTAACCTCGGCGCTTCGCGCCTTGGTTAACTATCTTCGCCCTCGACAATGAAACACTTTCCACCTCGCTTAGTAATATACTATTACATATAGCTATAGCTAGAGCTTGTAGAACAAGCAATTTAAAAAATATATTGTTCACTTCTATCACGTTAATTTGTAAAATCAGACGCCTTTGTGCCCACCCGCACGGAGCGGCCCTGATGCGGCCAAAGTCTTTAAATCTAAAATATAAACCATAAATCTAAACCTAATTTTTATTTGTGAATGCATCTTATAATCTCGAAAAACCGAAAAAAATTGTAAAAATATCTCACCATTTGCGTATGTTTTATAATTTGTTTGTTGAAAATCCAAACCAACCGTGGAATCGTAATATACATATTTTCGGCTTATTTCGCATGTCAATATATTTTTATTCGCATATTTCGGTAATGATGATATATCTGTGCTGTTTATTTTTTCGTCGAAGTCAACATGAGTATACCTTGCAAATGGTGCTACCCCTAGGCATATAACGGACAACAACCGTACCTGCCATCCTTGTTCCTCACCATCATCCACTATCCTCACCTCTGTCGCACTCATAGCAGGTCGGGCAGCGCTGTAAGCTCATCTAGACATCGACAGCTAAGCCGCTACTCGTCCTGCGTCCTCAATGCGAACTTATTGCCTTCGGTCAGACCAGAGCTCGCCCGATGTGTTAATGTCCTCTATGTAAATCAGATTCGCTATGCGCCCCAGGATGAGTGTTGTTCTGTTTTAATTAAAAACTCTAGCCCCAAGATGAAACGATAAATGATTTTTAATTTGCACGTTAACGAGGATTGTTGTACCTACTCCGTAGAAGAGTGGAATGGGAATAGTTAGAAAACGAATCAAATTGTAGTTTGATAAAAATGTAAATAGTATACAAAGTGAGATTAAAATAATTTGTTAATTTAAGCGAAATATATTGTTTAATATTAAACTTGTTTTATTGAGTTGTCTCATTTTCTATGTTTTTTTTTTAATGTATCTCGGATAATATTAATGATAGAATAAAACCGTTTGCACATTGCAGGGTCAACTTTTAAGAAAAGTTTAATAGTCACAACAGGAATTTTCGATCTTCTTTTGTTTCTGAGCCACAGGCAAAAATTCGTTTTTCGCTCATTTGAAAATATATCATATCTTATTTATTATGATAGTTAGAGAAAAAATGTTTTTACAAAAATTTTACCGTTTTTACTTCCTTGTAAAGTAGTAAAGGAAGTATTGTAATCGCGAAAAATTTCGATTTTCAGATTTCAACGGAAATATCCATTTTGACAATCCCTGAATCCATTTTAACTAATTTCGTCGTGACGTCTGTACGTACGTGCGTATGTATCTTGCATAACTCAAAAACGATAAGCCGTAGAAAGTTGAAATTTTGTATTTACGACTGCTATAACATTTAGTTGTGCACCTCCCTTTTTGGTCATTACATAATTTCGAGAAATGGTACTTTATTTGAAGCCTATAATAGATTTTAATGAAAAACTATTTTAAAATATAATCTAACACTTATCAAATTTGGTATATAAGACTTTTATGTCAATTGGAATAACATAGCAGATTTTCGTTAAAACAGGCTAACCGGAAGTGACATATTACCTGAAGTTGTTAACAGTTTTTCTTCAATAAAATGGTTTCATTTTGATTTTAGAAATAAATGCTTCAAATAAAATTTTTAGAGAATTAAATTCTGTGTCTAGCACATCAAGTATTATTAAATTAGCCCTTTGTATAAGCGAGATATGTAAATTTAAAACTTATATACTTTTTACGATGATGTCCGTATGTGTGTGTGGATGTGTGGATGTTGGATTCACGATTTCTCAAATACTTAAGACATTTTTAACTACGGATTCCTCAATCTAACAATAATGAGAAGAGTTGATTAAGTTTTGATAACAATTGGACAACCGGAAGTAATAGTTACAAGAAAAAAATCATCTAAATATTAGTTATCGAAAATTTATGTAAATACTTATATTAAAGAACGTTAAATTCTTTATTCGGTAAATATAAATTCATTATTATATCTTCTATAGATTTAGAGATAAAGAAATGCATATAAAATAATTTGATGTAAAAAATCTCAGATCAAACTACTTCAAGGCAAGAAATTCAAATGTTTGGAATTGACACATAAATGTCACTGTCAAAAATATTTGCATGTTGGATCCACGATTTCTCAAATACTATAAGACTTAAGATATTTTTAACTACGGATTCCTCAATCTAACAATAATGGGAAGATTCGAGTCAGTTTTGGTAACAATTGGACAACCGGAAGTAGTAGTTACAAGAAAAAAAATCATCTAAATATTATTTATCGAAAATTTATGTAAATACTTATATTAAAGAACGTTAAATTCTTTATTCGATAAATATAAATTCATTATTATATTTTCTATAGATTTAGAGACAAAGAAATGCATATAAAATAATTTGATGTAAAAATTCTCAGATCAAACTACTTCAAGGCAAGAAATTCAAATGTTTGTAATTGACACATGTCACTGGCAAAAATATTTGTATGCCACTGTCAAAAATATTTGTCCATTATTATGAAGATTATGAAAATAAAAAAAAGTCAACAACGCAAAAGAATATACGTAAAAAAGAATATAAAAGGAATTTGCGAAAAAATGACGAATATAAAGAAAAAGAAAATTTCAGGATATTGAATATAAAGAAAATATATGTATTGTACATAATTTATATTAAAATATCCCATAGATTTTGCAAATATATGTGAGAATTATTTTGTAGTGAGACATGAATATATGTAATTGTATTTAAAAATATTTTTCGTTTTATGCGTACAACCAGGTAAAATATCTGGCGAGAGGTTATGTGCTGGCCACATCAGATTTTTTTATTGCGTTTTGAAGTGTTATATTTAAGTTTGCTTTTTCAAAGTTTTAAATAGATTCTTGTCCGAATTGACACGTTTTTAATAAAAACTGACAACACTGAAAATATACACACTTTGACATGTATGTAAACAATGTTTCTAAAACGTCAAAAAAATTTCGCTTATCAAAACTCACTTACTTGTAAAAATACGACATCTTATTGGCTTAAAGGGTGCGAAATTTTTTTTGTGACGGTATTTTGTCCAAATGAAACTTGGTAACTAGGTAGAATCCTGAATTTGGATTGGCTTATAAATTTATGAGTGAAATAGTCAGTGTAATACTGTTCTTATTGGTTAAATATTCAAGTGTTTTGCATCATTATTGGTTAAAAACTAGTCGTTGGAATTTATTATCGTAACTAATTTATAAAATTCATTATATTATCAAAGATTAATTTGTCACAAGATTTTAATAATTAAAAGTTTGGTTTTTTGTGATGTTTCTACTCTAGGTGGTACATTTGTTGCTTTCGAAAGATTGTCAAATTCTTTCTCATGTAACAAAGTAAAACTTTAACTTGGTTATCCGAAGATTGAACATAAATTAATATTGCAGAGTTAAACAATATCAGGGCCGCTCCGTGAGGGTGGGCAGGTTGTGCCCCGCACAAAGGCGCCTGACTTTAAGGGGCACCGTTTCAATCAAGACAGTAAAGTAAATAATATTAGTTTTTTTATAAAATTCTCCTATTCGTAAAGACAAAATTACTATAAAACTTATAAATTATAAATAAAATAATAATCGTACCAATCGGTTCGTTATTTTTCTAGCATTGACATAATAATTGAGAAAATGTTGATTACAACAAAGAATATATTGATTATAACAATTACAATGAATCCAATATTTAAATACCTACTAGCACTTTGCGAAGTATCAAATGCTTTCTGTTTTATATAAAATTCTGAAATGTTAGTGAAATAATTTTATTTTTATTTGCTACCGACATTGAATTGCCCTTATTTATTATTGAAAATTAAAAAGTAAAAGAAATATTCTGCCAAACGGATAATTTTCTCTCATTGTTATATTTCAAACTATAACTGTAAAATTGTTGATTACAACAAACGATTTTGATTATAACCTATTGATTACAATAATGATTATAAGAAAATTTCATCAATATATTAAATCAAGCATTTTTGAAGAAGAAAAAGTATAGTTTAAACTTTAATTTGCAAATTTTACATCGTGGGGAGGGGGCGCTAAAATATAACTTTGCACAAAGGCGCCTTATACCCATGGAGCGGCCCTGAACAATATTGTGTCGTAATAATCATTAACCTAATAATTTGTGTGGAATAAATACAATTATATTTCTGTATTTATTTATTGAATTAGTCCATTGTCGTGTTATTCCCTCCTCGTAAGCAGCAAAGTGTATTGTAGGGAGAGTAGACGGAACACGGAACAAGGAATATACGCTGGAGGAATATTGTTTGCGGGCGGTGAACGGAAATTGCGCGCGTTTTCGTAATTTACGGCCGTGTATCTATCCAGTCGGCGTGAACGCGAGACGCGAGACCGGACTCCGGCTCCGGTGACTCCGGACAGTACAAAGTCCGGAGGAAGCGCCAGCGACAACACGTAGGTCAAGAATTAACTGAGAAATTACAATCGTAAATTACTGAAGTATATCAATATTAAAAATTTGTTTGTACTGCTTTGGATGTGTCACATGTGATGGTAAATAATATCAAAATAAATAAATAAATAAATGAATATATCATCTGTAACACGAGGGGGTCTTCTAAGCTGATGGCAATCCTACCGACTGCGCCACTGTAACACGAGGGGGGGTCTCCTAAGATGATGACTGCTAATACTGATGATTCCAACGATGAGACACTTTTACTTTCACTGACTGGTGATAAGGAAGAAACACACAGACACTTACACTTTCACTTTACAACTTTACTCTGATGAACACCACGGGAATTTACGGACATGGACACTCTTTATGATTTACTAACTAAACTTTATTTACATGATTATTATAACTTATTATTAACTATGGATTAAACTAAACATAACTAAGCCATTACTAATATGTTACATTCCGTAACCCAGCGGGCGGGCGTCGCCCCAAAACTAAAAGACACTACATGTCCAAAAACAAGACACGTCTTCACGACTCAAGGAATTAATCTCGACTCTCTTTAAAAACAAAACGCTATCTTCAGGACAGGATTATCTTAGGGGTACAGGGTGCATAGGCTAGGGCATCCATAGTCACGCACGTATACATAATAATTTCCAGACTTAATTATCAACAAATAAATGTCGTGACTATCATAATACGATAAGAATTTCTAAACTGAATTTTGACATTAATAGATCCGTCAAAAATCAATGCGAAACTCGAAACATTGCAGTCTGCAATTCGCCGTATTACTATTTACATGTGTGGTGAAAGTAAACTGCTTTTTAAGGCCCTTTTCATAATCAATTTTAAGTATTATAATTAAATTAAAAATCATATCTGTGTTGTGCTTTTAAAGCTGTTTTCTTATTATATTAATTATTGTAATCAATTAATGTATTAATTGTTGTAATCAATTCTTATTATTATTGTAATGAATTATAATTAAAAAGAAAATAATTCGTTGTGTTACATACTTTTTGTTCTGTTATTTACCTTATTTGTTTATGTTTTTGTTCTTTATGTTCATTTTTATTTATATTTAAGCTGAATCAGAGAGATTGGGACATAAAACAGGAAGAACAACAATGTAAGATCAACAATTCAAATTCCAATAAACTATACAAATCAATTCAAACGATGTCAATACCACGGTATTTACTGGACGGAAAGAAAAATATCAAGATGATTGCCAGATTCAGATGTGGAAATGAAAAGAGAAACAACAAATTCTGATTATCGAGTGAAGAGAGAAAATGCAAGCTATGAGGGAGAGAAGAGGAAACATTTAGGCATCTAAGGACATCGTGCAGAGAGGTTCAGAAAGAAAGAAGAAATGAAAAGGTTCTGTTAGTGTTAAACGACTTAGAGTCAGAACAAGAACAAGACTGGATGGAAGAAATCATCAAAAACGGGGGACTAATTTAACATGATTTTAAGCCAATTTGGCAAGAATAAATCTAATCTAAATTGTCTAAGATTCATTCTTGTAATCAATAGGTTATAATCAAAATCCTTTGTTGTAATCAACAATTTTATAGTGTTTGCAACGAGAGAAAATTATCCGTTGGGCCGCTCCCTGGGTATAAGGCGCGTTTGTGCAAAGTTATATTCTAGCGCCCCCCCCCCCCATTGATGTAAAATTTGCAACAAATTACGGAACGCTTTAAAATTTAAACTATACTTTTTATTCTTCAAAAATGCTAGAATTAATATATTGATGAAATTGTCTTAGATTCATTCTTGTAATCAATAGGTTATAATCAAAATCCTTTGTTGTAATCAACAATTTTACAGTTAATTTGCAATATAACAATGAGAGAAAATTATCAGTTGGGCAGGACATTTCGTTTACTTTTTAATTTTTAATAATAAATAAGGGAAATTTAATTTGGGTAGAATATAAAAATAAAATTATTTCACTAAGATTTCAGAATTGTGTATAAATCATAAAGCATTTGATTCTTCACAAAATGATAGTAGGTATTTAAATATTGGATTCATTGTAGGATTCATTCTTGTAATCAATATTATTGAACTATAATCAATATATTCTTTGTTGTAATCAACATTTTCACAGTTATTATTTCAACATAATAATGATAGAAAAATAACGAACCGATTGGTCCGATATTTATTTTACTTATAACTAGAGTTCTAATGCAGACAAATTAACAAATATATTTTTCACTTCTACATATTACGTTAATTTGTATAGTTCTATAGTAATTTTGTCTTTACGAATAAGAACATTTTATAAAAATTTACTAATATTTACTTTACTGTCTTGAAATGGCACCCCTCAAAGTCAGGCGCCTTTGTGCGGGGCATAACTTGCCCACACGCACACGCACGGAGCGGCCCTGCGTCTATATATTTTTAGAAAACCCATGTTGATGTAGCTATTTATTGTATTGTATTTGAAAGAATAACTGTAAGTATTAACTAGAGTATACGATTATTATCCAACTAATATCTATATTTTCCGGCGTTATTTTTATCACAGTGATATCCGTGTACCCTAAAACTCTTCCGTTGCCATTGTGTTCAAATCATTGAATCTTCCTCATACAGCGTTCCCTCACAGCCTCCGTGTTTCCCCATGTTGACAACGCTCCGATTCGAGTCGTTTAGCAGCCAGAGAGTCCCATTGTCATGCAAACTGTCTCAACTCCTCGCATTATTAAGTACTGCCTCGCAAAATTCACGCGTTCTAAATGCTAAACACTCGCGATTTTCTCACAATGTGCGTAGACTCAGTTTGCAGATATTATCGACTGTATAAATATTTGTCGTTAAGTTCAATTCGCCAACAAATATTTGCTTTGCAAGGAGCACTGGATTGTCATTCCAAGCTAATGGATGAGGGAGTAACCTTTTAATTGTGATAGTTTTTATTACATTTCTATTAGTCTAAATTTAATGAAGCTAATGAATTCAAAGAAAATTATTATTTGACAGGAGTTTGACAGAGTAACATCCCTAATTTTACTATGGAATGGGCTCGTCCAACTTTTTACCCCTCGCTAAGAGAGGTATTGAATTCATGCTAAAAATCGCATATCCAGATTTTAGTGAATGAGCACGTTTTAAGGTCCCTAGAATCCGATTATAACATTTTTACGATGATGTCCGTGTGTGGATGTGTGTGTGTGTGTGTGTGTGTGCGTGTGTGTGTGTGTGTGTGTATGTGTGTGTGTGTGTGTGTGTGTGTGTGTGTGTGTGTGTGGGTGTGGGTGTGTGTGAATGTGTGTGTGTGTGTGTGTGTGTGTGTGTATGTGTGTGTATGTGTGTGTGTGTATGTGTGTGTGTGTATGTATGTGTGTATGTGTGTGTGTATGTGTGTGCGTGATGTGTGTGTAGATATATATATATATATATATATATATATATATATATATATATATATATATATATATATATATATATATATATATATGTGTGTGTGTGTGTGTGTGTGTGTGTGTGTGTGTGTGTGCATGTTAGATCCACGATTTCTCAAATACTATAAGACTTAAGACATTTTTAACTACGGATTCCTCAATCTAACAATAAGGGGAAGAGTTGATTAAGTTTTGGTAACAATTGGACAACCGGAAGTAGTAGTTACAAGAAAAAGATCATCTAAATATTATTTATCGAAAATTTATGTAAATACTTATATTAAAGAATGTTAAATTCTTTATTCGACAAATATAAATTCATTATTATATCTTCTATAGATTTAGAGATAAAGAAATGGATACAAAATAATTTGATGTAAAAAATCTCAGATCAAACTACTTCAAGGCAAGAAATTCAAATGTTTGTAATTGACACACAAATGTCACTGTCAAAAATATTTGCATGTCAAAAAAATATTTGTATATCATTATGAAAATAAAAAAAGTGAAACGCAAAAGAATATACGTAAAAAAGAATATAAAAGGAATTTGCTAAAAAATGACGAATTTAAAGAAAAAGAAAAAAAATACTTGGGGAGAGGTTATGTGCTGGCCACATCAGATTTTTTTGAATTTTTTATATGTTACGAAGAATTTAAAAATATAAATACCGTATTTTTTGTTTTTTGAAATTATGCTTAATAACTGCTAAAATAAGTATTAAAGTTCTGGCGCGAAAGTTGTGACGATAGCGTCACATCGCTATAAGTAGAGAGAAACGACATACGTTACCATGAATAATAGTAATACAGAGAATTTATTTTAAAATGCAACATACGGTTTATCACTTCCATGGTTACACACTACTGTCAAAAAATGACAGCAATGTAATATTTGTCCATTTTAAAATGCAACATTATGAATAGTATTGCAGCACAGGAGATACCTCCAGAACACGTCACAAATAGTGTCAATTCTTTCTACGAGCGACTAGGATATCGTATCAGTGTGAATGGAGGTATTTTTGAACATTTATTACATTAAAATTTTGAATTTTTGTAAGACAAAGTTTGTTAAAATGTGCTACATTAAAATTTTGATTTTTTATTACCATGTAGGTTAATTTATTGGAAATTAGTATTGATTATACATAACTACAATTTTTGTATGTTGCATTTTAAAATGGACAAATAATACATTGCTGTCATTTTTTGACAGTAGTGTGTAACCATGGAAGTGATTAACCATATGTTGCACGTTAAAATAAATTCTCTGTATAATATACAATAAATGAAAAAATCGCAAGGGGTACTTTTTGTTCATAGATGTTACTTTCAGGTAGCATCTATGCATCCCTAAAAAAAATTTAATCGTGCGTAGATGCTACATTCGGGTAGCATCTATGAACCCCTAAAAAAATTTTAATCGTACATAGATGCTACTTTCAGGTAGCATCTATGCACCCAAAAAAAAATCACGAACTTCACGTGATACAATTGAGTTTCCGCCATCTGTCATTAAAAATATGCGAAAGTATTTAAAATATATATATCTAATGTTTGTATGTTATATTTTCAATAGAAATAAAATAATTACGCATTTTAAGCTCAAATGTAAGTAATTATAATTAAACTTGCAATGAAAGACCGATAAAAATATATGTTCATTTTTTAGGTTATGTAAAATAGAATAAAGTGTAGAGAAATATACAAAGAATTTATGGAGAAGTCGGTACAAAAAATCTTGTGTATCACACGCCCAGAAACTGTTTTGCAAGATCTCGTATTGCAGGCCTCGTTTTCAGTCTCGCAAATTTCAGTTTCTGGCCTAGTACTAGTCCAGAAACTGAATATTTGCGAGAACGAGTTTATTTTGGGCGTGTGATACACAAGATTTTTTGTGCCGACATCTCCATAAATTCTTCGTATATATCTCAACACTTTAATTCTATTTTACATAACCTAAAAAAATTAACATATATTTTTATCGGTTTTGCATTGCAAGTTTAAATATTATTTCTTACATTTAGTTAAAAATGCGTGATTATTTTATATTTATTGAAAATATATCATACAAACATTAGTTACGTATATATTTTATGTAATTTCGCATATTTTCAATGACAGATAGCGGAAACTCAATTGTGTCATGTGAAGTTAGTTGTAGTTACAAAACAAACGAAACAAATTAGTACTAAAGTTGGAATTTATAATTAATCTATACGAGATGACAGCAATGACAGCATATTATTATTTTTATGACAAAATTTAGTTATTTAAGTTACAATAATTAAAGATTTAGTCCTAAAATTTATAAACATTTTGTTAATTCTTGTGTTGAAAATAATCTTAAATTGACATATCACCAGAACAGTAATGCCAACTCCTTTTGCCGGCCTAGGTCAGCAACAGCGCATTTCTGGACGATTTTAAGTTCTGTAATACTAGTCAAAATGGACGGAGGTACGAAAATAACTATTTATGTCATGTGTTTATTTTTCAATTCACCTTCAAAACTAGGGTGGTTGTTTTGTCCACCCTGTATTATTTGATATTTGCAATAAATTTTGTCAATTCTTTCATGAATGACCAAACAAAAATTGAGAAAAAATATCTTGAAAATCTGAATATCCTGTATAAGACAGCCATAAAACACGCTGAAAATGATGTGTGTACCCTGCCTATAAAAAGTTGCTTTGAATTTTACGCCCTTATCCGAAAGTGATCTCCCAGACAATACAAAAACATAACCAGTATTTCATCAATTTACTCCCTCAGTCACGTGTGAGAATAACTCAGCTTTTATGAGGTGTGTTTATGGTTACAACATGGAGAATTGAGAATCAAGTGACTGCTTACTTAGCTCGCAAACTTGCAGCACAACTCTAGAGGGAATTGCGCTATTTGGAGGGATATTTATTTGGAGAATTAAATTTTAATGGAAATTTTACGTGATATTGCAACAGTTGAGTTTGTAGCAATAGTTTTACGGGTATATGCACAGTAGAAATGTTGCACATTAAGGAAAAGTATGTAGATTCAAATAGAACATTGGTGGGTTTCATTGTTTTATCGTTATGGTTGCGACAAGCGACATGTGATGCAGTCTCCAAACAGTGGTGGGACTCCTTAAAATTTTGTTAAATATTTAGCTAGCCAGTGATAGCGATAGCAAATCGATTTATCAATAGTTGTTGTACTCTGTACCTCATTTGCTAAATAAAAAATCTGATGTGGACACCACACGACTTCCTTGTACACAAGACCAATATGAAGTATAGACCCAAGTATAAAATTGCACGTATTTGACGTAATTTGACATTAGCATCTATTTTTAATTTTTTTTGTTATTTTTTGTCCTAATCCATAGCAAGCTTCATTACAAAACCCAAAAATTATATGTTTTAAATATACATATCTCGCTTATACGAAGGGCTAATTTAATAATACTTGATGTGCTAGACACAGAATTTAATTCTCTAAAAATTTTATTTGAAGCATTTATTTATAAAATCAAAATGAAACCATTTTATTGAAGAAAAACTGTTAACAACTTCAGGTAATATGTCACTTCCACTTCCGGTTAGCCTGTTTTAACCAAAATCCACTATGTTATTCCAATTGACATAAAAGTCTTATATACCAAATTTGTAAATTGTTAGATTATATTTTAAGATAGTTTTTCATTAAAATCTATTATAGGCTTCAAATAAAGTACCATTTCTAGAAATTATGTAATGACCAAAAAGAGAGGTGCACAAATAGATGTTATAGTAGTCCTAAATACAAAATTTCAACTTTCTACGGCTTACTGTTTTTGAGTTATGCGAGATACATATGCACGTACGTTCGAAATTATGTAATGACCAAAAAGGGAGGTGCACAACTAGATGTCCTAAATACAAAATTTCAACTTTCTACGTACGTACGTACAGACGTCACGACGAAATTAGTCAAAATGGATTCAGGGATGGTCAAAATGGATATTTCCGTTGAAATCTCAAATCCGAAATTTTTCGCGATTACAATACTTCCTTTACTTCGTACAAGGAAGTAAAAATTATAGGGAAATTTGTTTTATATCTGTCAATATTATTATTTCACGTATGATATTCTCAGGGGATATAATTTGAAAAAATTAGAGCTGCACTTTTTTGTCCAAGGATACCAGGCGATTTTTTAGTACCTACATTGAGACTTACATATTTTCATAGAATGAACAGTTACAGGTTTAACGCCTTTTTATATAAAAAAATAAATCAAAATTAATTTGATTAAAATTATTTCACTACATACATACGTACGGCATTTGAAGGACTATTTGAACATACAACTACTAATATTCTACCATGCATCTGTAGAGTCAAGAATAAACTATGGTATTAGATTTTGGCTCGGGTTTTGGGGTAACTCTACTTGTGCTCAATCTGTCTTTAATAATATAAGAACTCTTCTTGTAAACCACTTTTCAAAAAACCTAAACTGCTTACAGTGACTGAGTTCTACATACTCGACATTTGTCTTTATACATTTCAAAATAGAAATAAATTCAAACTCAACTCAGACATTCATGAGTACCAAACTAGAAACAAAAATGACTTCCGTATACCTAAATCTAGAGTTAAAGTCGTCAAAGATTTTCCGGATAGGATTGGTCTATCATTTTTCAATAAGCTACCAGAGAACATTAAAATTTCGAAATCCTGTAAATATTTTAAAACTAAGTATTTATACGCTAATAATTTTTATAATGTGAATGAATTTATGTCTTGAATTATTATTGTGCGACGTTTTATATATACAATGTAATGTATCTGCAGAAATAAAAGATTTATTATTATTATTATTATTATTATTATTATTATTATTATTATTACATACAAAAGAATAGGTACGTTTAAGCCGCGACAATACCCAGATGTGTTACGGAAAAAAAGGGTCATTCGGATCAACTCAGGAACAAAGAAATTTGTTTAGAACATTATTTTGTCCATATTTAACGGTGTATATAGTTTGTACATATAATGTATGTATTTTAGAGTGTAAATATTTATATTTCAAACGTGAATTATATTTTTATTTTACGTTGTTTTCTTTAATATTTATTTGAATAATGTGGTTTTCATTTATGCATGCACCTTTCGCCGAAATGTAGAGAAGTATATGCATAAAAACACAAAATAGATTAGCACATGTACGTACAAGACAAAATTACTGAAAAAATGTCAATTAGAAAGATTTTTTTTAAATCTAGGAATGGCGTCAAGATTTGAATTCTTTATTTAATACATGTAAAAACGGCCGCGCTCGAAACGCCATCTAGTCTATAGTTAAAACGGATAGAGTATAGCATTGTTACATTGAAATAATAGCTATGAAAATGTTGATTACAACAATGAATATATTGATTATAACTCAATAATATTGATTACAAGAATGAATCCCACAATGAATCCAATATTTAAATACCTATGATCATGTTGCAAAGAAACAAATGTATATGCATTTCTGAAATCTGTTGTAAAATTGTTGATTACAACAATCAATTTTGATTATAACCTATTGATTACAAGAATAAATCTAGGAAAATTTCATCAATATAATAAATCTAGCATTTTTGACGAACAAAAAGTATAGTTTAAACTTTAATTTGCAAATTTTACATCATGAGGGGAAGGGGCGCTAAAATGTAACAGCACAAAGGCGCCTAATACCCACGGAGCGGCCCTGCTCGCCTTTGATACTTAAATAACCAGGCCCGGATTACCCATAAGGCCAACCTATGCCATGGCCTAGGGCGTAAGCACGGAGGGGGCGCACATCGAGTAGTTGGAAAAATGGGAAAAAGGACAGAGAAAAGTGTCTGCAGTTACCAGACGACGTAAACAGTCACATTTGCTTGAATTATACAAAATCAGTAGGTATAGTAAAGTGATTGGCAAATCCTGTTGAGCTATGACAGTTGTCGAAGATTTTAAATAATTCTAATATTTATATATCGGGTGTTTACTTTTTATGAATCTTAGAAAATACAATGGTAAAATTTTCATGACTGTAATTTCTGCTCAAGGAATTTTAGAAAAACCTATAAAAACAAAAACTATTCAGAGTTTAAAACTGCATCTAATAATTATTCCAAAATTTTTGTTTACATGCGTTTCATTCGAGAGATAGAGAAGCAAAATAAAAGTTGTAATCTTTAGCTACTTACAAAAAGATGGTAAATGTATCTATGATGACTGATAATAGTAGATGTATTAAAAAACAAATTTCATAAGGCAATCTGTTAACCCACGAGTCCAACTTTGTAAAACGAGCCGCTTTTCGTTGAGTTTCACGAAGGACGAGTGCGATCACAGTCCTTATGAAACATGTTTTTATGCTATATTTTCTTTTGGGATAATGTTATATTTCTATTAGATTTTTAATAAATGCGACTTGGAAAATCAGGTACGTTGGTAGGACTAAGCTAACAAATTGAACTTCACAGATGAAAATTCTTTGTTGACTGACAGCAATTTGATGTTTATATATATCATTTATGTATCAATTTTAAAAGTACTCAGTCATACCACCTCTAGAAAACGAAAAGCTTTAAAAACAGTACGTTTATACATCTTCTTAACCACATGTTTTCAGTGCGTTTATAGACTCATAAAGACACCGATATAGAAACAATTTAATGAAATCAAGCATTATTAAAACTTTGTCAGATGTCACCATTAAACATATTTCTTATGGTCTACAAAAAAGTAGACACTCAGTATATATTGAGAGGGGGTGGGGGGAGGGGTGCAGTCATGAACTTTGGCCTAAGGCGTAAAGAAATGCTAATCCGGGCCTGTAAATAACTATACCTATTATGATCAGGTCCTTAATATTTGCATCATATGTTTATTACACTTTACTCTTAGATTACTCCATGCAAGATAATGACAAAAATTTAAATAATTTTATAATTTAGCTACGAACAAAGAGTGATATATATGAAAATGAGCTAATATTTCTATGTTACATATGGTAACTATTCATATTCTCACCAATGGACAATTTAGTCGCCTCATTGTTATAATAACAGTGTGCTCGAAACGCCATCTAGTTTATAGTTAAAACGGATAGAGTATAGCATTGTTATATTGAAATAATAACTATGAAAATGTTGATTACAACAATGAATATATTGATTATAACTCAATAATATTGATTACAAGAATGAATCCCACAATGAATCCAATATTTAAATACCTATGATCATTTTGCAAAGAAACAAATGTATATATGCATTTCTGTTGTAAAATTGTTGATTACAACAATCAATTTTGATTATAACCTATTGATTACAAGAATAAATCTAGGAAAATTTCATCAATATAATAAACCTAGCATTTTTGACGAACAAAAAGTATAGTTTAAACTTTAATTTGCAAATTTTACATCAGGAGGGGAAGGGGTGCTAAAATGTAACAGCACAAAGGCGCCTAATACCCACGGAGCGGCCCTGCCAGGGACGTAACTACAGGGGGGCCCGGGTGAGCCACGGCCTACCTCATTGATGTGTTGGCCCACCTGCTGGCCCACCCAAATTTTTTAAAGATATTTAGTTTATTTTATAAAAGAGAATAATTTTAGTACGTGTAACAATAAATACAATTTGTGTGGATGTAAAACGTACATATTGCCTAATAAACATTTGAAATTGTATGTGAGCTTACTGCCAAAAAATAAGATGGATAGTATGTCTGTCCGCTGAGAAAAAATTCTATAGCAATGTTTCTATTTCTTAGCAACACTGCTATAGCAAGTAACCAATAATAATTGCCAACACGTCCACGTTGTAATATTTCGTTTTACAAAAATTAAACTATGTTTAATTAGCGTTTACAACAAAATTTATATGGAATATAGTAAATTGATCATTTTTTATTACATTTACCAACATTGCAATAAAATTAAATTATATAAAAAACAGATTTTTGCTCTAGACAATGACGAATTAATATGACGAGAGGTTTGTATCTAAAACCAAAATTTGGAAATTTCTATAAAGATTGGTTTGATATTTTAAATTGTTGAATTATAGTATGTATTTATTTATATGGGCGCTGCATTTTACGCAATAATTCCAATGACAGTGCTTTATTATTTAGAGTTTTAAAAATTGGAAAAGAGCTCTGGAAAGCGATTCTGGATTTCGTAAGCATGAAATAATAATATTAGTATATCAAAAGTAAAGGAAATAATTTTTGAACGCACATTTAAAACTAGTTACAGTTTCCTTTTGCTAAACGCTACACAAATTTGATATACTAAGAGCAGAATATCATTTACTTCCCAACACAACAAAATTAATGTAAAGCTGAAATAAAAACTACTATAGATCTTATAGATTTTATAATATATTTATGAATTATATTTTCGGGAACTTTAAATTAGTAGTCATTGCTTTAACAATTCCAATTTTCAGGGCAATATCTATCTTCAAATTTTAGTCATTGTTCAAAATTATTAATTAGAAGTATTTGTAATTTTTGTTTATTTTGTTTTACCGTTTCTATACTGCTATCCATATATTATGGTAATAATTTATTTATTTTTACTGTAATACTGTTCTTATGATAAAAGGATGGCGATGGCCCACTCAGATTTTTTATTGGCCCATCTTTGGCCCACCCAGAAAATAATCCTAGTTACGTCCCTGGGCTCTGCTCGCCTTTGATACTTAAATAACTATACCTATTATGATCGGGTCCTTAATAATCGCATCAAATGTTTATTACACTTTACTCTTAGATTATTCCATGCAAGATAATGACAAAAATTTAAATAATTTTATAATTTAGCAACAGACAAAGAGTGATATATATGAAAATGAGCTAATATTTCTATCTTACATGGTAATTATTCATATTCTCACCAATGGACAATTTAGCCGCCTCATATTGTTATAATAACAGTGTGCTCGAAACGCCATCTAGTTTATAGTTAAAACGGATAGAGTATAGCATTGTTATATTGAAATAATAACTATGAAAATGTTGATTACAACAATGAATATATTGATTATAACTCAATAATATTGATTACAAGAATGAATCCCACAATGAATCCAATATTTAAATACCTATGATCATTTTGCAAAGAAACAAATGTAAATGCATTTCTGAAATCTGTTGTAAAATTGTTGATTACAACAATCAATTTTGATTATAACCTATTGATTACAAGAGTAAATCTAGGAAAATTTCATCAATATAATAAATCTAGCATTTTTGACGAACAAAAAGTATAGTTTAAACTTTAATTTGCAAATTTTACATCAGGAGGGGAAGGGGTGCTAAAATGTAACAGCACAAAGGCGCTAATACCCACGGAGCGGCCCTGCTCGCCTTTGATACTTAAATAACTATACCTATTATGATCGGGTCCTTAATAATCGCATCAAATGTTTATTACACTTTACTCTTAGATTACTCCATGCAAGATAATGACAAAAATTTAAATAATTCTATAATTTAGCAACACAAAGAGTGATATATATGAAAATGAGCTAATATTTCTATCTTACATATGGTAACTACTCATATTCTCACCAATGGACAATTTAGCCGCCTCATATTGTTATAATAACAGTGTGTAAATTCTCCGGAAGTAACACTAATTGCTGTAAATTTAATTAACGTACGTGCAATTAATTCTGACATGCACCTATCATATAGCACGAGATGCTGATACTTTGTTATTTGTATTGCATTTGCTGCGCTAATTAATTTAATATTATTTCAAGTAAACTTTAGTGTGCTAATTACTGCAACAATGTAATTAAATTAATATGCTATCTGAAATTTTCTACTTCGAGAGCGAAAAGCAATAAATATAAAACCGGTAATAAGATCAAACCAGATTAATAAAAGAAAATATTCACTCCTTGAAATTAGCGATTTCCGTCAAATTTACGAGCGGATTTTAATGTTAGAAAGTATTAATTTTTTAGTACAGATTTCTTTCAGGACACAAAGTAAAAGAATATTTAACATTGAGTTCATTTATAGTTTAAAATCAACAAAAGAAAAAAAGTTTCTCTAAACTATATATTTGCAAAATTTATATTTTTTTACTCCTGTTTCCAGAACAATTTAATATCCGATGAAATAACAGGATTTTGAATATTCGGACCAATCAGAGCAAACTCACACCGAATATTGCATACTAGGTGAAAATTTTCAGAGACTTACCGCGAATATTGCACTGATTTAAAATATAAAATCCCAAATGACAGCTCAAAATTGCAAACATATTTAAACAGGCTTTCAAGTTTTTTGTAATTATAAATAGATAAGAGAAATAGAAATAACCCAATTAATTATTTTGAAATGCTATCTTCCATCAAAATTATCTTTTTCTTTGTATAAAAATGGAATTTTGGGCATTGTGACATTTACAAATTTATAGTAAATCCGCATTAAAATGTAGGGCAGATTTAAACAAAGTTTGTTTGACATTTATAATCATACCAAATTGAATCGTTTTGGAACGTTTTCATATGAAAATAGTATTGAAAAAATCTGATGTGGCCAGCACATTACCTTCCGTCAGTTTAATATATTTTGTACAAATTCCATACAGAAAGTTTCTTGCACAAGATTCCATATTTCAAGTACATTACCTTCTGTCAGTTCTATGAATTTTGTACAAATTCCATACAGAAAGTTCCATGTACCTAAGAGATTCTATATTTCCAGTTAAATTATAACACAAACATGTCAATTGATCTTGACACTAACATCTGTCTATCAGCATTTTCTTAATATAGTATAGTAGCGATTTCCATGGTTACAGCATAGCTAGCTGCTTTATGAAATTTAATTTCTTTATCATTTTTTTACCTTCCGTCACCTTTAGGTAAGGAAGGTATTGTCTTTGGTCAAAAAATTCGGTGGTGAGTTTTTGATGAATAAGCACGTTTTAGGGTCCCTAGAATACGATTTTACTATTTTTACGATGATGTCTGTATGTGTGTGTGTGTGTATGTATGTGTGTGTGTGTGTGTGTGTGTGTCTGTGTGTGACAAAATTTTCTAATGCGATAACTCTAATACTACAATTCCAAAAATTATAATTCTTTCGTATTCCTCTTCGTTACATCCATGTGAAGAGCTGATTAGATTTTGGTTATAATTGGTCAACCGGAAGTACCTTCATTTGAAGATTTTAACAGTTTTTCTTGAAAAAACGGTGTTAAATATCATTTTTGCACATTTAATGTTATTATAAATATTAAAGAATTATTTATTCTCTATACGATTTTAATGCATTTTATACTTCATATTAAATGGACATAGAGTAAAAAATTATAAAGAAATTAAATATCATATATATTAGTCAGCTTTGCTATAACTCTGGAAACAGCTGCTACATTAAGAAAATTCTGATTGAAAGGTGTCAGTGTCAAGTGCAGTTGACAGTATGTTTATGTTATAATTTTACTGGAAATATGGGATCTTTTGTTAGAAACTTTCTGTATGGAATTAGTATAAAATACATACAACTGCCTTAAGGTAATGTACAAGAAATATAATCTTTTGCAAAGAACTTTATATATGACATTTATATAAAATACATAGAACTGACGGAAGGTAATGTGCTGGCCACATCAGATTTTTAACAGTATATCCATTGAATAAGAAGTATAAAATGTAATCAAATCGTATAGAGAATAAAATATTCTTTAATACTTATAATAACATTAAATATGGAAAAATGGTATTTAACAGTGTTTTTTCAAGAAAAAATGTTAAAATCTTAAAATGAGGTTACTTCCGGTTGACCAATTATAACCAAAATCTAATCATCTCTTCACGTAGGTGTAAACAAAAGGAATACGAAAGAATTATAATTTTTTGAATTGTAGTATTTGTGCTATTGGATTCGAAAAAATCGTCACACAGACACACACACACTCACACACACACTCACACACTCAAACACACATACACACATGCATACATACAGACATCATCATCAAAATAGTAAAATCTTATACCAAAGACTCTAAAACGTGGTTATTCATCAAAAACTCACCACCGAATTGTTTGCCAAAGACAATACCTACCTTACTTAAAGGTGACGGAAGGTAAAAACATTCTTGTAAATACTAAAAGACCTAAAGCGTACGTGTGGAAGCAGTTTAAAATATTTTGTGATGAAAGAAGACATCCAATTTGATAATACGTCAGATAATGTTTTGGCCAAAATTTTAACCGACTGGGCATACAACATGCGTAAAATTAATGGAGAAAATTATAAACAGGTAACAGTAAAAACCATTTGGAATACTACAGCCAAATTTTAAATGTAAGTAAGTATCTATTTAAATAATAAAAATTAATATGATTTTTTGAATTTTAAAGTTCTGGAAATAGTCTAACAATTATATTTCGTGCATTAAAAATGATCTTAAAATTCATCATTCAAAATGTGTTGCCTGTAAGAAACTGCGTTCGTTTATTTTGATAGTAATTTGACAGAAAAAGTACCCTCAACTTCGTTTTGGGCACTATTTGTCAAATTACTATCAAAACAAACTCACCCAGTTTCTAGGCAACACATATGCATGCAGAATTTTCGATCATTTTCAATGCACTTAATATATTACTACAGAAAATCAACTCTAAACTACATATTTGCAAAAATTATTTTTTTCTA
>OY720461.1:31850975-31853475 GCA_963082715.1 Harpalus rubripes | reverse complement strand
CTACCCATTTTATATAAGATTTGATTTGTATAAAACCATAGTAACATAAAATTACGGCAAACACACGATAAAGGTGTAGGTTTCTGATTGGTCAATTTTAAGACTTCTTTTCTCCAATATCTTTTAAGCTAGATTTTTTTTATTCGAAATTACACATCCGAGTGCAGTCTCGTGTTTCCTCATTCGCTCTGGGGCGCGAGTTGTGAGACAGCCTGTATAGCGATAGATATCGGATTTTCAGTACCACGCAAGTAGCCTATTGTGAAACTGTTAAAAATTGGTTCAGCAGACTCAGGAATTTATAAGCATAGGCGTAGTTAGGGGGGGTACTTGATTTTTAATTAGCACCCCCAACCAAAATTTCTATAAATTTTAATAATTTCATTATAGACACATCTATTCATTTTGACTGTTATATTAAATATTGTCTACATATTAAGGAAGAACCTTCAAGCAAAGAAGGGAATTTAACTATCATTAATTATGTAATAAAAAAATATTAGAAGAAAAGCGAATTGACTATGCCTTTTTGTACTGATGAAGAGATATTGACATTCCTTCAAAAATAACAATCTTGAAATTGAACTCATTAAAACTACAAAAATAAAAAAAGCGAGTCAGAATTACTTAAAGATTATTTGGTCGCATCAACAATTGGATCTAGTTCACACGATACTGATTTACATACTCATGCTGATAATTCTTGATGATGATTCTTTCCGAATTAATATTTACTTTACTACCATATAATTGATGCAATAACTACACACCTAAAACTCCGATTTTCCCTAGAAAGCCAAGAACTAGCATTGGCTGGAAATATAGATCATTATACCATTTTTGCAATAAATAAAGATATTTTGAAAGCTGAAATTACTATTCTAAAGAACATGATGTGCAGTCAAGCATCAAATAGTATTAAAAGTGTACTTAATCAAGGTACATTTGGTAATTATTATAAACTTTATAAAATTACATTCATTCTGTCTATATACACTGAAACTTGTGAAAGATTATTCTCTGTTATGTGGTGAATTAAAAACTGACTGAGCACTACTATGACAAAAAAAGCTTTATTAATTTAGTAGTAGATAGATAAGTATTGAATACTGAAAATGAACTTCCAAAAAATAATAATAATAAATAATACCTAAGATATTTTGCAAAAAATTAATTCTTCTGAATGGAAACAGAAAATTAGCTTCGCGTCGTGTTCCAAACTTCCGTTTCACAAAATAAAATGACACTTTTTAACACTTATATCATAACTATTTTATTACTTTAAATAATATTTTATGTTTTTGTTTATAAATTAATCAAATACATACTTTTTTTTATTTTCTAAACCAATTTTTTTTTTCATTTATGGTAAGGGACTTTAGCACCCCCTAATTTTAAAGTCTAACTTCGCCTATGTTTATAAGTAGGAATTCTATAGATTAGGGCACCTAAGAGACTCAAACATTAATGATAATGGAGATTTCTTTTAAATTCATTGAATAAAAAATCCTTTGCAATCCCTAAACCTTTTTCTTTTGAATAATCACGAATAATTAAATACTATTCAAACAAAAAATCCACTAATTCGATCGATTTCGAAGCGAGCTTCTAAGATATGTGAGTCCTTGGCCTATAAGAATTGTCAAGTCACACATGACTATTATTTCTTTCTATCATAACAAAGATTAAACAAGTTGATGACGGATCGGCGAGCACAAGGATCATATTTCAGGACTGGGATCAAGATCGAGAACGCTCCAGGACCTCGGCGACAGGATGACAGAGTGATACAGTCAACACATAATTAAGGTTAATGTGTAAATAACGGCTGATGTTTCAACACACACACAGTTATAACACACTATCATATTCATAGTACAGAGAATATACGCATTCCTTGAACGTCAGCGCACCTATTCTTTAAAAAATCACACAATTAAGTATCCAAATTCAACGAACATTCCTGCCTACTAAAAAATCTGATGTGGCCAACACATAACCTCTCGCCAGATATTTTACCTGGTTGTACGCATAAAACGAAAAATATTTTTAAATACATATATTCATGTCTCACTACAAAATAATTCTCACATATATTTGAAAAATCTATGGGATATTTTAAAATAAATGATGTACAATACATACATTTTCGTTATATTCAATATCCTGAAATTTTCTTTTTCTACATTCCTTTTCTTTTTCTTTATATTCGTCATTTTTTCGCAAATTCCTTTTATATTCTTTTTTACGTATATTCTTTTGCGTTGTTGACTTTTTATTTATTTTCATAATCTTCATAATAATGTATGTACAAATATTTTTTACAGAGGCATACAAATATTTTTGATAGTGACATTTATGTATCAATTACAAACATTTGAATTTCTTGCCTTGTAGTAGTTTGATCTGAGATTTTTTACATCAAATTATTTTATATGTCTCTCTTTATCTCTAAATCTATAGAAGATATGATAATGAATTTATATTTATCGAATAAAGA
>OY720461.1:31763475-31848475 GCA_963082715.1 Harpalus rubripes | reverse complement strand
CCCATTTTCACTTTCATGAAAGCGTAAAAGATAAATACATTACTCCAAAACGTTCTACTTTACTTCATTTATCTTTGTCCAAGTATTTCTTATTATTATTAATTGTCAACAACTTTTCATTAACTACACAATCAAAATTTTCAGAATAAGATATATTATTTCCGGAAGATTATTAAAATTTAATTTATTTCCTAATTTAAAAAAAATTCTCAGTAATAATATAACAAGAGAGTGAGAATAAATTGAAAATAATTTTATAGATTTTTCGAAAACTTATTGCCAGGCAATAGTCACGAAAGCCCGTAGGGCTTGAGTTGCTACTGTCAAATGACAACAAGTTTGAGAAAAAATCTGTCAAATAATTTTCTAATTTATCAAACTCTCGAATTATATTTAATTAGATTATATTTTACCTTCCGTCACCTTTATGTAAGGGATATTGTAATTGATCAAAAAATTCAATAATGAGTTTTTAATGAATAAGCACGGTTTAGGGTCCCTAGAATACGATTTTACTATTTTTACAATGATGTCTGTATATGTGTATGGATGTATGTATGTATGTGTGTATGTATGTATGTGTGTGTGTGTGTGTGTGTGTGTGTGAGTGTGTGTGTGTGAGTGTGTGTGTGTGTGCCTATGTGTGTGTGTGTAACAAAATATTCGTCTACGATAACTTCCATACTACAATTCTAAAAATTATAATTCTTTCGTATTTCTCTTCGTTACATCCATGTGAAGAGCTGATTCGATTTTGGTTAGAATTGGACAACCGGAACTACCTTCATTTGAAGATTTTAACAGTTTTTCTTGAAAAAACTATTAAATATGTATAATTTTTCAAATTTAATGTTATTATAAATAATAAAAAATATTTTATTCTCTATACGATTTGACTGCATTTTATACTTAATATTAAATGGATATAGAGTTAAAAAATTATAAAGAAATTGAATTTCATAAAGTAGCCATAGCTATGGAAACAGCTACTATATTAAGAAAATTTTGTTTGAAAGATGTGAGTGTCAAGTGAAATTGATATAGTGTGTTTGTCTTATAATTTTACTGGAAATATAGGATCTTTTGCTATAAATTTTGTGTATGGAATTTGCATAAAATACATGCAATTGCCGGAAGGTAAAGTACAAGAAGTACTATTTTTACAATGATGTCTGTATATGTGTATGGATGTATGTATGTATGTATGTGTGTATGTATGTATGTATGTGTGTGTGTGTGTGTGTGTGTGTGTGTGTGTGTGTGTGTGTGTGTGTGTGTGTGTGTGTGTGTGTGTGTGTGTGTGTGTGTGTGTATGTGTGTGTGTGTGTGTGTGTGTGTGTGTGTGTGTGTGTGTGTGACGATTCTTTCGGATCGCATAACTCCAATACCACCTTCTCAAAAATTACAATTTTTACGTATTCCTTTTCTTTACATCCATATGAATAGCTGATTAAATTTTGAATAATTTGAAGACTTTACCAGTTTTTCTTGAAAAAACGTTGTTAAATATAAGTTTTTCACATTTAACGTTGACATTTAATGTTGTTATAAATATTAAAGAATATTTTTTTGCAGATTTGATTTATTTGTAAAGGATTATAATCTTACAAAAGCGATATTTTTCTATCATTGTTCTATTGAAATAATAATTGTGAAGGTGTTGATTCCAACAAAGAATATTTTAATTATAGCTCAAGAATATTGATTTCAAGAATGAATCCAACAATGAATTTAGTAGAAAAAAGTTAAATTAATATCCTGCTAAACGGATAATTTTCTGGCATTGTTATATTGCAAGCTATAACTGTAAGATTGTTGATTACAACAAACGATATGACGCCCAAAAATATTAAATTTATATATGAATCAATAATACTAATTTAATTAGTTTTAAAAATATATGTGTCTAAATATTACTTAATAATTTTTGATTTCCTGTATAATTGCATACGTTGTGTGTTAAACGGGTTAAACGCGGCCTACCTATATCTATCTCTCTCTTCACTCGCCTGGTACATTATGGGTGACGTTTTTTCTAACCTTTTGTCCACTCCTTATATATACTTCGTGCTTTGTACCCTACATAAACAATTCCAACCCATGGGATGGAAAATATTGTCATTACAGTAAGGAATGATGTATTTCCCAACTTCTATAGGGCCGCGCCGCACGGGGTGGGCAGGTTGTGCCCCGCACAAAGGCGCCTGACTTTGAAGGGCGCCGTTTCAATCCAGTAAAGTAAATAATAGTAATTTTTTATAAAATGCTCTTATTTGTAAAGACAAAATTACTAAAAAAGTTACAAAGTAACGTGATAGAAGTAAACAAAATATTTTTTATTTGTTTGCATTAGAGCTCTAGTTATAAGTGAAATAATTATCGTATAAATCGGTTCGTTATTATTCTAGCATTGTTATATTGAAATAATAACTAGGAAAATGTTGATTACAACAATGAATATATTGATTATAACTCAAGAATATTGATTACAAGAATAAATCCCGCAATGAATCCAATATTTAAATACCTACTATCATTTTACAAAGAATCAAATGCATATACAATTCTGAAATCTGTTGTAAAATTGTTGATTACAACAAACGATTTAGAATATAACCTATTGATTACAAGAATGAATATAGGAAAATTTCATCAATATATTAAATCTAGCATTTATGAAGAACCAAAAGTATAGTTTAAACTTTAATTTGCAAATTTTACATCATGAGGGGAATGGGCGCTAAAATGTAACATAGCACAAAGGCGCCTTATTCCCACGGAGCGACCCTGCTTCTAAAAGGTTAAGAATCAACATATTACCTACTATAATGATTGTGAATAAAATTCCTTTGATATTTCAATTCGGTTCAATATTGTCAAACGCTTAAAATTTAAGTTACGTTACATCTATAGGCGTTTTATAAAAAAAATCTGGTGTGGTCAACACAATACCTCACGACATGTATCGCCCGAGTCACAAAAAAAAATTCTTAAAATATAGTCTAATCTAATCCAAGTAACTACCTTTTTTGATAATAAAATGAAGATTAAATTTTAAATACCAGTATAAAATAGAATTCACTAAGCCATCGATTAGGATTAACTTAAACTTTTTTGCGAATCGTTAATTTTTATTAATCTAAATACATACCTACATATTTACATATTTTGGAAACTGTATTGATTTCCTTTCCTATTGTTCTATTTACTTTTTTCTTTTTAAAACGTTACTCTTATTAATTTGAAATGATTAGTTCTTTGACAAATACTTTTATCTGTAAGTTACATACATTTGAATAACTGTGCATCCAAGTTCTGTTTTTTTAAAGCGTATGCTCCGAGATTTAAATTATAGATAATTTTATAAATTATCCATAAAATATATAGAAAAAGTTTTAATGCAAATCTGTAGGAAATTTAATAATCTTTAATTTTTATAATAACATTAATGTCGAAAAAATAACATATAAAGGTATTTTTCGAAGAAAAACTATTTTAAGTTTCTAGTAAAATGTTAATTCCGGTTATCCAATTTACACCAAAATCTAATGGGATCTTTCCATTATAGAAAAAGTTCGAAATACAAGGTTTCAAAATTTTCTAAATGATAGTATTTGAGTTAGAGCGGAGGATCCACACACACATACACACACACACTCACACATCCACACGCACACACACATGCACATACACACATACACACACACGAACACGCACGCGCACGCGCGCGCTCTCTCTCTCTCACACACACACACACACACACACACAGACATCATCGTGAAAATGTTAAAATTGGGTTCTAGGATCTCAAAACGTGGTCATTTACCAAAATCTCGATATGCGATTTTTAGCACGATCCCTATACCTTCCTTACCAAGGATAGCGGGAGGTAAAAAATAAAGAAATGTAACAACCATTTATTATATACGGTATTACTGCCTTCGTATATCGATTTATCAACTTTTATAATGAAAACAACCTTAAATCTTTAAAGCATCATTACTTTTACTAATATTTTTACTATAGAATATTTCCAAAAAAATTTATTTATAGCCAACGACTATTACAATCGAATAGACCATATCAGAAACAAATTTATTTACAAAACAACATTCTCCACCCGAACTAACCAATAGAGAAACAATCAAGTGCAGACTTCCCAAAACTTTTTCTAAGCTATCTCCCGAATTTGAATGAAAACAATACGTTATGCGTCTAGATTTATCACTATGTATCGCAGTATCGCTCTCCAAGTTTCACTTTCTGCTTTGCATTTGTTTCGTGCTCGCGTTCATAGCCGCGGAACGATCAAACCAAGGGATAGGCTAGGGAAGAAGCACATATGGACCCAATCTCATCAACAATGTGATGGTATTGATGGGATTGGGTTAATGTATGCGCAGTGCGTAGGATTAGATGAAGCTATAGCCAATTGGGAGAAGCTAGCGATTCTTACTAATCATATTACAGAGTAATTCTTTTAGAGAGGATGGACAAGTATCTTTTATCTTGATTAAATGAAAAGTTGTGCTTTTTATTGTATTACGAGACTGCCTCAGAAAAGAGACACAAAATTTATTTACAAATTTATAACAATAGAACATTTAGAAGGGATATGACGGAGAAAATAGCAAAGTTCGAAAAAGTAAATGGAAAAACAGTTTTAAATATGATACCTACATAACGTATGTAACAAAATTTTTGAGAAATAGTCCTCTTCAAATAGAAAAAATCTGATGTGGCCAACACATGACCTCCCGTCAATTTCATGTTTGAAATAGCAATGAGCTTTAAGTAACGTATCACTTCCAGTTGATCGTTTGTAAACAAAATAATTTATTGTTCCAATAAATAGAAAACTTTGTAATACCAAATTTTGGATTATATATTATAATGTTTTTCCTCGAAAATCTGATGAGTTCCAAATTAAGTACCACTTATTATTTATTATAATTATTAAATCATGAAATTTGACGTTTCTTAAAACAGCGTTTTAGTTAAAACCGTGATCGTGGTACGAGCCAATGTGTTTAATAAAATTCCTAACTCGTAGTAGGCTATGAACAGAGAAACGTAAGTCTGATCATTATTCAATTCAAAAGTCAAGATGTCAAAATTGATCTTAAAATGTAATTTTAAAGGGAAAAGACAATAAAGAAGGATACAGGTTATTGGCATTCGCCGTTTTCTAATTTCTTTCGATTTCTAAAATAAGATTCAAGAAGAAAAGCTTTGATTTCTTTAGATAATATTTTTGACAATATCTCAAGTCAAATAGACCTTTTCAATTTAACAGCTATCTCTTTCTATCGCTGCAAATAGTAAGAAAATGGCGCATACAACTGCCAGTTGGGCTGTCAAACGAAACATTCATTAAAATACCTGTATTCTCAGTGAAAATTTGTATCGTTAGACATTTTAGCTTTTTTCTACAGTCTATATACAAAGTAGCCATTTGCGCTCTCTTTTGTCAACGCAAAATGTCACTTTGCCGCTCTAGAGCGACAAAGTAGAAAAAACGCTCGCTCCTCAAATTTCTAACTATACAATGTTGAGAAATGTCACTTAGTTACATTCTTAATGGAAACATTTAGTCAGGAATTAATGACACTGTACCCACTTACATAACCAAACAAAATGCCGCACTGCTGTGAAAATAAAATAGGGCATTCATTTACAAAAACGAAAGTATAAAATGCTTAGATTAGATTGAAGCAAGAGCTCAAGAAGAATGGAAAATACCGATAAGTAAAAATAAATAAAAAATAAATTTTTGTTATGGTGGAGGACCCCATTATGGCGACTGTAGAAAAAATATTGTGTGTGTTTCGAGCGCAAATGGACATTGTCGATTTCGAGAGAATGCCGCGCTCCTGCGTCGCGCGTCAACAACCTCTCAATCGACAATGTCCTATTTTGCGCTCTTAATACACAAATAGCTATTAAATTGACATACGTTTCTTTGTTCATAGCCTACTCCCAGTTAGGAATTTTTTGAACACACTCTATAAAACAGATATTAATTATTCATTATGTCCAGTGACCACTAGATTAGACCTTATTGGAGCGTAAAATGTTATTCAAAACTTTTGTTACATACATTACAATTACAAAATTTATTCATATGTAGCACACTCATTTTATTTTCATTACACCTGTAAACAAAAAGCACACAAAGGTCTAATTAGTAATTATTATTACTCTGAATTATTACATCTCGTTTCAGAGCTCCTGGCATTAAAGTTTAAACACACTGGCATATAAAGCAAATAACTAACACTACGTGTGCATTTGTACATCCAATATTCGTTAGATTATAATGCGTTTGTAACGTTAGCATATCACTTGAACATCAGACTACTCTCTAAACTGTATGGATACTCGTCGTTCGTTGTTGCAATAATATAAGCGGTTTCAAACGAGATTCCCGCGGCGGATTTGTTACCCCGAGCTAAACGTTACTTTGTTTATGATTTGTACAAAGCGTATTACTCCTAATAGGATTTTTACGGTATAAGCTTACTACGTTTACCTTTCGAAGCGAATTGACTTTTAGGGATGAACTAAAGGAATAGAGTGCCATGAAATTGGATATGTTTATAACGTTTTTATTTTTAGATATATCTCACTAAATCAGCAACGCAAGGCGCCTCTAACCTGCTTCATTGTCTTTTAGAATATACCAATGGATAAGACAGTATGGAGCCATCCAGATGATTAGAGATTTTAATTATAATATACAGCATATTGGGGTGTATTCTGTAAAAAATATGTTAATTTTAACATGCCTTTAAAAAAATATATTTTAACATGACTGTTAACAATAAATTCATTTTTGGTATTCTCTACGCGAAAATTTGACACTGCTGTTAAACACCAGAATGATGTGATCAACAAGACAGAAAAAAGGCACGTCTTTGCTAAAGTAATGTAGTTAGTAACCATAACACAAATAAATAAACATGATAAAAAGAGTGAACAATTGTCAGTTTATGTGTCACTTTGAAATTTTAGAAAACATCTGTCATTTTGAAATTTTAGAAAAACGAATGGATATAATGCTTCGGCAAATAAATAAAAATCTGCTGCATAATCATGTCTCATTTTTAGGTTCCATATTAAAAATGAATTACATTGAAATTGTAAATTATTAAGTTATCATTAGGTATGTAAAATTTCTCCTTCTTGATCCTCACAATTGACAATCCAAAATGTTAAGTTACGTTGGTTTGACGAACAAGACAGGAATAAGCAATTTTAACTGCGTTTATTACCTACATTATAATAAAGAACTATGTTTTACGATACATCTAAATCGTGCTCTCGGTATACGATGGATCGGGTGATCGTAATTAAATAAAATACTTCGTAAAACAGTTATGTATTTTATTAAATAACACTTAGATATTTTTTATATTCATCCATGGTATTTTTCTTTCGTTTTCTATTTCATTTTCATTAATTAGAAGTGCAACATATTCAAATTCTGTGATAATTTTATTGTATAAACAGATGTTAAAATTTTAAAGGCATCGATTTGAATGACGTTAAAATATACAGTTTTAACACGTAATTTTAACACGGGTGTTAAAATTTTAACAGAATTGATAGTTACAGAATAGAAAATATATTTTAACAGCAAGTTTATTTTTAACATACTGTTTAAAATTAACAGTTTCCTTACAGAATACACCCCTGTAAGTAAACATTCATAGCCAGGGCTGGACTGGCTCGGCGGGATACCGGGAATTTCCCGGTGGCCCATGATGTCTCGTGGCCTGACGAACTTAAAAAATAAATTATAAAAATTTAAAGATGAAAAAATAATATTTATACACTCATGGACAAAATTATCGAATATTTTTTTTTATCACTATTACTTGAAAATAATTTAGAATTATCGCCATAAACTTATATATGTGCTGATGTTATTTATCTAGTAGACTGATACAATCACTTGTTTTAAAATATTTTGACGTTTAATTCATATTAATGGTGATTATTGTCTCTCGCGCGTTTTATCTTAAAAAGTTCCTTATATAATTTAAGAATTATAGTGAATTAAGTTATTTGTTGTGAAATTTAGTAAGTGATAGTGATTTGCGTTTGCATTTTCCTCTATATAAAACAACAGTATGCCACCAGTTCGACGCTGCAATGAAGCTGAAGCTGCACAAATTGTAACTCTATATAACGAAGGATATAGACAAAAAAATATCGCACGACGTCTCAGGAGAAGTCAATCTACAGTATCAAATATTTTAAAAAGGTATCAAGAGACTGGAAATTTCGAACGGAGAGCCGGTCAAGGGCGCAAAAGGTGTACAACAGCAATTGATGACCGTTTTTACCTTCCGTCACCTTTAGGTAAGGAAGGTATTGTCTTTGGTCAAAAAATTCGGTGGTGAGTTTTTGATGAATAAGCACGTTTTAGGGTCCCTAGAATACGATTCTACTATTTTTACGATGATGTCTGTATGTGTGTGTGTGTGTATGTATGTGTGTGTGTGTGTGTGTGTGTGTGTGTGTGTGTGTGTGTGTGTGTGTGTGTCTGTGTGTGACAAAATTTTCTAATGCGATAACTCTAATACTACAATTCCAAAAATTATAATTCTTTCGTATTTCTCTTCGTTACATCCATGTGAAGAGCTGATTAGATTTTGGTTATAATTGGTCAACCGGAAGTACCCTCATTTGAAGATTTTAACAGTTTTCTTTGAAAAAACGATGTTAAATATCATTTTTTCACATTTAATGTTATTATAAATATTAAAGAATTATTTATTCTCTATACGATTTGAATGCATTTTGTACTTCATATTAAATGGACATAGAGTTAAAAAATTATAAAGAAATTAAATATCATATATATTAGTCAGCTTTGCTATAACTCTGGAAACAGCTGCTACATTAAGAAAATTCTGATTGAAAGGTGTCAGTGTCAAGTGCAGTTACAGTATGTTTATGTTATAATTTTACTGGAAATATAGGATCCTTTGTTAGAAACTTTCTGTATGGAATTTGTATAAAATACATACAACTGCCTTAAGATAATGTACATGAAATATAATCTTTTGCAAGGAACTTTCTGTATGACATTTATACAAAATACATAGAACTGACGGAAGGTAATGTGCTGGCCACATCAGATTTTTTGATACTTAATTCTACGCGAAATCGCACATTGACATCCACGCATCTCAAAAATGAGCTATTAAATGTAAGACAAACTAATGTTAGTTCGAAAACAGTCAGACGAAGATTAAAAGAAGCAGGTTTAGAGCCAAGACGGCCTGCCATAGTTCCACGTCTTCTCCAAAATCACAAAACTCGTCGATTAGAATTTGCCAGAACACATGTTCACTGGAATGTCGAGCATTGGACAAATATTCTGTTCACGGATGAGACCAGAATTCAATTATGGAAGCCAGATGGACGAAACCATGTCTACAGAAGAGTTGGAGAACGGTACGCCAGCTGCAATCTTATACAGAGTGTTAGTTTTGGAGGTGGGGGCATAATGCTTTGGGGAGGTATTAATTGGGACGGACGCACCGAACTCGTGGAAGTGATTGGACGAGTAACTGGTGACTTGTATATCGAAAACATCCTTGAAGATCATGTTTTGCCATATGTCGGCCATATTGGATACGAAAGATTCGTATTAATGCACGATAACGCTCGACCACATGCAGCTGGCATAGTGACTAATTACCTCGATGCAATCCAGATTCAAAGATTAGATTGGCCACCGTATAGCCCAGATTTAAATCCAATTGAGCACATGTGGGATCAGCTAAAACGTCGCATAAAACGAAGAAATCCCGTTCCAAATACAATAGGAGATCTGCGGATTGCGGCACAAGAGGAATGGAATGCAATTCCTCAAGAATACATTCAAACTCTAATTAGTAGCATGCCGAGAAGAATGCAAGCAGTAATTAGAGCTCGAGGAGGGAATACTCGTTATTAACTGTGCTCTTATTTTAATCAAAAGACTAGTATTTGGCATCCCAATAGCATTTAAGTTTAAAGTAAATATCCTTCATGTTCATAACATTTATCATTATTTATTTTTCACGATTTTCCTCTCATAATAACTTAATATTGTTCACTTAAAATTTGTAAAATAAACTGTTCTTCCCAATTTAAAGTATTTAAATTACTTGATTCATTAGAATTTATTTTTTTCAAAAAGAAATTGTGATAAAAAAAAATATTCGATAATTTTGTCCATGAGTGTAGCTATTTTTCTTTTTGACAGCCAATTGTTAAATTCGCAATGCAATTTTATTTTTGTATTACCGACATCATACACATTAGATGATCATTTATATAAGGATGTATTTTAGTATTTTATTTAGATCCAAATAACTTTTATCAAATTATAAATAGTATCATACCTGATATACTTTTTCATATAATAATTGATTTAACCAATAAAAAAATTACAAAAATATAAATACGGATGATATTCGGTCAATAATTTACTTGACCTCATGGCATAAAGCTTGTGTTTAAACTCTTGTTGCATAAATAACTATTACATACGTTAGCATATTAAAATTTATTTTTAATCTACAAATTTATTGTCACATTGTTATCAACCCAAGTATCCTGCGAACGATCATTTTCAAAATTAAAGTACTTACATTTTACACAGATTCAGAAATTGTTTCTGTCAAAATAAATTAGAAGTATTCATGATTATGTTATGTAAAAAGATATATTAAGGAATATTAAAAATGAATACAAGTTTTGAAAGAAAAAAATCTGATGTGGCCAACACAATACCTCTCGCTATTTAATTTTTATTAATTTGAATACATAAGTATAGTTCATCTAGGGATCATTTTCCGAAGACTCGTTATCGTTTTATTATGGGTGCACAATAGCTAAAACCGAAATGCCAAAATATTTACAGTAGTATATGTATATAAAATATTTCGGTTCGTACAGTCGACCAGTTCAGTCTTGGTCTACAGTCGAATACTGGGCGTAAAATATATACCAGCATTGCAAATACTGAACTGGTCGACTGTACGGACCGAAATATTTTGGCATTGCGGTTTTAGCTATTGTGCACCCTTAATAAAACGATAACGAGTCTTCGGAAAATGATCCCTAGACGAACTACATATTTACTCATGTTGGAAACTATATTTAGTTCTTTTCCATATAACTAATGTTGAGTTTACTATTTTCTTTTCAAAACGTTACCACTAATAATTTGAAATGATTAGTATTTTGACAGTGACAGTTATCTGACAGTTACGTATATTGGAGTTTTGAACTATGTAACGAAGGAGTTTTGTTTTAATCTAGGTTCTGGGATTTAAATTATATATTATTTTAGAAATTTATCCATAAAAAATATATAAAAAGTATTAATGCAAACCTATAGAAAATTCAATAATCTTTAATTTTCATAATATAAATTGTGAAAAAATAACATTTAAAGGTATTTTTCGAAGAAAATCTATTTTAAGCTTTAAATAAAGTGCCATTTCCGGTTATCTGATTTACACCAAAATCTAATGGCTTCTTTTCATATTAAAATAAGGTAGCAGTACATGGTTTCAAAATTTTCTGAATGATAGTACATACACACAAACACGCAGACATCATAAATACCTAAAGTAAAGTTGAAAACGTATGTAAAAATATAAATTTTATTTTAAAAAAATATTTGTTTTTTAATAAATTAAAAAAGATTTTCTTTGACGTCATTATTTTAAACTGGTGAAAGGGATGCATAATGCATATTTAAGAATGTAACCTGTAGATGGCGAGCGAGTGTGAGTTTTAATTTGATTTTGACATTAGTTCATTTTTCTGTCACTTTCTCTCTTCTTTATTATTTACAATTTGGATTCTGTTACTTTTATTACGTATTTCGATTTGTTAAGCAGGATTTTGAAGGATTTTAACTTAGCTTATACTCGTAGAAGATTAAAATGACAAACGAAAATATTAACCTCCAAATTATTACTCAAACGTCAAACAGATGATCTGTCATGTTTAAATTACCCGCACATGCCGTTGCTATTGGATGTACCGATGTTATTGCTTTACGGCCATTCATGGTTCGACGTAATTGTACGTCATAAATGGCGGTAATTTAAATATTAAAATTTCATTAATTTTTTTTCTGGTCAATTAATGAAAATTTTGCCAGCAAGTTTTTATTGTCTCTTTGAAAATATAAAAAAAAATGGCACGCAAGTAGCCCATTATTAAATGATGATATGAGTGATATGGACAATTTGTAATTTTCGTCAAGTTCCGCGGACAGTACTTCGAATTTTCTAAAAGAAAGATCTAAGGAATTTATTGTCGTTCTTATTACTTCACAAAAATCTCAACTCAGCTCATGTAAAACTCATCTCACTTTGAGCTGAGGTGATACGGGAATAATAGATATTTGAGACTGTCACATACGGTCGTCACTCTTTAGTAAGAAGTAGTGGGTGAAAAAATCCGCCAACCAGTTAGCTTTGGTAGGTGGGGTTACAAGTTCCTTTCCTTCATACCTTTATCCCCAAATCATTTCTTATATTTATCGATTTTTATTATTAAAAATATGATTAATGATTGATAGAATTAACGTCACAAACACAATTTGATTGATTCGCAATCACCAATAAACATTAAAGAATAACTTTTGTCATTGTGCTGTCGGATTCTTGTTCTTTGTAGAATTTTCTTATGCTTTTCTATCTAGGTTCCCGTCACATTTTTCGTATACAAATGCACGCATTCGATCAATATCGTTTTATAGAACACGTCAGAAGGAATCGAAAATGTCGTGTAATGTGCTCACGATCTCGACACTTCGCTGAGAAAACGGATGCGATCGTGGTTTGTCTTCTTTAAATATGAATGTCTTCTAAAAATAAAACATCGCGAGATAGAAACCTATACGTGATATTATAATGAAAACTTCTGAGATTCGTTTTAACACATGTAGAAATTCACTAAATTCGAAATTTCTATTTTAAAATGTAAATGTAAAAGATATAAAAAATCATACTGCTTCTTTTCAAAAGGAATTAAATAATGACGATGTTTTTTATTTCTGTTTCAAGTTAAAATACGGAAAGGAAATTTTGTTGAAATGAAAGAATTAAAGTTAAGAAAAATAAAAAGATATTTTCTGTTTTACTCAATAATACTCTTTCTTTGTATTATACATACTTACATTTATATTACTTTATATTTATATATAACGGTAAAATAGACCAGTAAACATCTTCATTCGGCAAGCTAACTAGTAACATTTTTCAAATAAGGAAATTTAATCTTAAATTTTAAATACAAAATAAAATGCAGGTCCTATTGACTTAGACTATATTTCTATTTTTATTAAAATAATGAAGAAAACTTTCTTAATATAAAAGACTGTTGCAAGAATTTTTATATGCATTCCAAGTATATTCACACAGGGTGTAAATGAAATAAGTACATTTAATTTAACCAGTAATGTAACTCGACGAGAGCAACAATATTTCTTAATATTTTTACCTCCCGCTACCCTTGATAAGGGAGGTAAACTATTATTCACGAAAGATGACTATTCAAGGTCATTTGTGAGCCGTCTGATATAATATTACTTACAGATAACTTCATTGCATTTCGGATGCATAGGCGTGCAACATGAAATATTTATGGACACATTTTAACTGAAAAAATAAGAGTAATTTATTTGAAAGTGATGTTTCTTTCTAAATAATGCCTTTCTGAAAGATTTATGTTCTTCACTTACGTTTTTGCAAAATACAAAAACATGACTTAACTTATAAACCAAGAAATAATAATTGATTTAAACGTCAACGCCACTGGGTAAATATTAGCACAGAGGGCAGTGCAGTAGATAATTAGGTATCTGTAATTCTACGACATACGTCATTATTATTTGTAGTGTGTTAGAAAGTAATGCTACTATTTACGAATATCTGTCACACTACATAAATTAAATAGACATAGGTCAAATAATCTTTCTCTTTCTAATACAAAATGTTGCTAAGCTACTGCTGTAAACTGATGTGTATTCTTTCTTCGAATAAACGACCTTGAATAGTCATCTTTCGTGAATAATAGTGTATAGGGATCGTGCTAAAAATCTCATATCGAGATTTTGGTAAATGACCACGTTTTAAGGTCCCTAGAATCAAATGTCAATACCTTGGATCGCCAGAAAGGTAGCCGAACTTCTTCTAAACGCATGTCCGGTATAAGAAAGAGGATCTGATAAATTCAGGCATTTTACGATTTTGGCAGGCCAACTTCCTATTGTATTCTTACCTACTATTTGATTGGTGACTTTTCCATTTTCATGATGATGTCTGTGTGTATGTGTGTGTGGATCCTCCACTTTAACTCAAATACTATCATTCAGAAAATTTTGCAGATGTCGTATTTTTACAAGTAAGTGTTTTGATAAGCGAAAATTTTTTTTTTTTTAGAAACATTGTTTACATATTTTTCAAAGTGTGCATATTTTCAGTGTTATCAGTTTTTATTAAAAACACACAATAAAAGTTAGACGATTTTTGTCAAGAAAAATAGTATATTAAGTATTAAGAACGCTAAGGACAATTTAGCGATCGAAGACAATTTTGTCTGAGATCGGTAATTCCTTAACGTTCGTGATGCTTATACTATTTTTTGCACGATCAACGCACAAAATTTAAAAGAAAAATAAGATGTGAAAATTATTTTAAATGTAGTTGTCATTTTTGAAGAAAGCTTTGATTTTTATTTTTATTTATTTACCATCTCGCCTCCTAAACGGTAAGTGAAGCACATCACTTACCGACGTGAATTACATCACTTACCGTTCAGTAATTTGTAAATAAGACCTACTGTCTTGGAAACACTATCGGTAAACATAAAAAATAACCCGATCGTGCAAAATATATATATATATATATATATATATATATATATATATATATATATATATATATATATATATATATACCGTGTGTCTATCTTAAAGGTGTACATAGGAGATTAACATGGGAAATCAGTTTTTTGCAATTTCCTGCTCGCCTAATTATTTTAAGCAAAAACGCGTCAAATAAAAGTTTTAGGGCATACAATTCTGTATGTAAAACAATAAACAGAATTACCTTTACATGCTTTATAACGACAGAAATTAATTATGAAAATGTCGAAAATTACGTTGAAAATATCGACAGCCATGGAATTGAACCAAAAATAAATAAATGCTTGACGTTTTATCTGTCACAACGTAATTTAACTTATTTGACGTTTCTGACAATTTGATAAAACGTCAAGCATTTATTTATTTTTTGTTCAATTCCATGGCTGTCGATATTTTCAACGTAATTTTCGAAATTTTCATATTTAATTTCTGTCGTTACAAAGCATGTAAAGGTAATTATGTTTATTGATTTAGATGCAGAATTTTATGCCCTAAAACTTTTATTTGACACGTTTTTGCTTAAAATAATTAGGCGAGCAGGAAATTGCAAAAAACTGATTTCCCATGTTAATCTCCTATGTACACCTTTAAGACAGACACACGGTATATATATATATATATATATATATATATATATATATATATATATATATATATATATATATATATATATATACAGAGAATTTATTTTAAAATGCAACATATGGTTAATCACTTCCATGGTTACTCACTACTGTCAAAATATGACAGCAATGTAATATTTGTCCATTTTAAAATGCAACATTATAAATAGTATTGCAGCACGGGTTACCTCCAGAACACATCACAAATGTGTCAATTCTTTCTACTGCCGACTAGGATATTGCCTCAGTGTGAGTGGGCTTATTTTTGAACATTTATTACATTAAAATTATGTATGTTTGTAAGCCAAAGTTTGTTAAGATGTGCTACATTAAAGTTTTGAATTTTTGTTAATCGTATGTAGGCTAAGTTATTGGTAATTGGTATTAATAATGCAAAACTACAAATTTTGTATGTTGCATTTTAAAATGGACAAATATTACATTGCTGTCATATTTTGACAGTAGTGTGTAACCATGGAAGTGATTGATCATATGTTGCATGTTAAAATAAATTCTCATATATATATATATATATATATATATATATATATATATATATATATATATATATATATATATATATATATATATGATTACCTAATTTTTATTTTGGAAATAGTCATCCGAATACCATTCGTGGTTAAATTTTACCCTGGAAAAATTTTCCGATTGCTTTACCCGAGCCTGTTGCTAATTTATCACGTGACATTGATCAAAAAAATCTCAGGCAAAAATTTACCATTTATATTATATAATGAAAATTTTTATAGTATTTTCGTCTATCGAGATGTGTATTGTGCCTAATAAATACACCTTCCCAAGTAAATTCAGTCTCATTAATGAACAATATAAGCCATTCGCAAAACTGAAGTCTGCTATGTGCTGAAAACATTAAACTTTTTGCACATGGTATGGATATAACAGTGCTGTGAGACATGTGTAATTGAGCAGCGATGCGTCTTGTGCTGATTTCAGGAATTTCACCAATGCCATCATTTTGTACACCTCCCCGTACAGTTGTTGATCCAGTTTCACGTAGACGCTGAAAAATGCGCGCAAATAGGCGATAGGAAGGTTGGCGTCTATTTGGATATCTGTCTTGGTATTCTCTGGACGCACAACGGGCATTACCATTACATAATCCATAAATAAAACGCATATACAGCAGTATTATAACCATTCATTATGAAACAAAAATACAATCAAAAGTACAACAATTTTTAATTAAGACAATTAATTAATACATAAATTAATTAATACAAATAAGGTATGACTTTTCAATATAACTTTTGTTTTCCGAAAGTACCTTGATAACAAAAATTTAAAAAAATTCGTGTTATTTACAGAACTTTAACCTCTTGTATTTTGGTAACTAGAAGAAATAGGACCTATGTTCATATGACATTTTTGGCTCAAAATGACCTCAGGAATAAGCTGTTAAAGTTTGTTACACTAGTCCTGAAACACCCTGTATAGCACAAATATGAAGAAATAAATAAACCATTAGTAAGTATTTACAATGTCTGCGTAGTCGCTATTCGTAAACGTAAGCATTTTGACAGAATTTTACCTTATAAACAAGTTTATTACTAATGTTAAATTTCAATTCCAATCATTTCCAACAAATGACAAGACTGTCAATTGCTAAAACAAATTTTTTAATAGCTATTGCTACTGTATTAAATTATTAGAAAAATATGTGGAACGACTCGTCAATTTACGAGGTTGAAAAAATGCTAAAAAAATATACGATTTCGAGAAAAAGTTATTAAGAAACATTGTTGCTCTCGACGAGTTATATTACTGGTTAAATTTAGTGTACTTACTGACAAATAATGTTTTAATTTGTTTCTGAACCTTTGATTAAAATTAATTTTAAATTTTATAAATAAATCAGATTTATATAAGTAGTTAGTAGCTCGCTTTTCTCGTTTCTAAGAAGTAGTAAATATGCGAAAACCAATAAATTACTGTCAGTTTTGCATATTTGTTGCGTGCGTTTCTGTTCATTTGCAATGTTTTGCGAAACAAATAACTGCGACGAGGTTCCTTTAGATATTGTGAGATTAACATATCCAATGTACAAAAGACAACAATAAATAATAATATTCAATAAAAATTTAAATAAAACGTTTAAATATTTTCGTTTCAAGTACGAAAATAACAATTTTTTTATTACGGAAAATATATTGCATAAACTTTCATTTAAAATTCTGCTTTGAAAAATGTGAAACTGACTCAAAATATACGTTGAGAAATTAATCAACATTTCTAACAATATTTTTTTATGTCTTCTTGTTAAAAAATTAATTAAACTACACAACATTCTCGCACTTGAAGTCTTCCGTATACGTGATATTTTTTGAAATTATGTGTATAGACATTTTAATAACGTTAACAAGAATGTCTTTGAAACTGAAATCGTATTATGAAATTTATTAAAATTCCATTTTTTAATTTTACCAGAATTTTAATTTACTTCTCACGTAAAGCAAAGCATACTTTGATACACAAAAAGCTATTTTAAAAAATGTACACACTTTGAAATAAAGAACAGTTAAAACATCACCAACAGTGTTTAATTTAAAAAAAAATGGTGTAATATCATTGTTTGTACAATCATTTATACACTCGTATTTTCAAGCAGAATTGCCTGAATAAACCGTAAAGGCCGCCACGCACTTGAGCGACGCGAAGCGAAGAGAAGTTTTTTCATTCAATGTATTCTTATGTGAATAGTCGCCTCGTTGCTCTGCTCTTCGCTGCTCCAAAGTGCGCGTATACACATAATAATTGAATGAAAAAACTTCTCTTCGCTTCGGTCGCTCAAGTGCGCGTTGGCCTTAATACAACGAATTAGTTAAAATATATCTGCAGCTTAGTGCAAGAACAACTACTACATAATTTTTTAAATGACTGTTTTATAGTATTTTATGTACCAAGGGCGTTACGATGATGATAATGCCAGGAGGGCGACGAGGATCTAGCCCGAAAGCCTCCGGCCCGAGGGATAGATGTCGTCCGATGGGCATTATCACCTATTAACGCTCGTGGTGCATATAAGATTTTATGTCTCACTAGAATATGTGAAATAAGTTTACATTTATAATAATTTTGATTACAATAATGATTAAGCTTTGCTTTGGCGTTGCTAAAGATGTTGTATAATTGTTTTGTTTATTATCAACATTTATTTATTTTTAAAACATCAATGTTCTATAAAGATGATGGAATGGGTGAATTTGATGTTTCGGAAGATATTTTATCGAAACAGTGTAAAGAAATTATTTTGAATGCTTCTTCATACTTTGAGGAAGAGAAACGCATAAATGTTATTCCATTCTCGTCTGTAGAAGATGTAAGTATTATATTTTGTTGTTCGTTTTTACATGACAGATCTCAATTCTTTATTTCTTAGGCACTTATTTCTGACTATTATTACATTTTAAAGAGTTTGTACTGCTTTGGATGTGTCACATGTGACGGTAAATAATATTAAAAATGATTTCAAACGTGGATAAATATTGTCCCCAAAAAAATTAGTGATCGTGATCCATCAAAAATCAGTGCGAAACATTGCAGTCTGCAATTCGACGTACCTGCTTATCATTTACATGCGTGGTGAAAGTAAATCAATTTTAAGTATTATAATTAAATTAAAAATGATTTCTGTGTTTTGCTTTCAAAGCTGTTTTCTTATTATATTAATTGTTGTAATCAATTAATGTATTAATTGTTGTAATCAATCCTTATTATTATTGTAATGAATTATAATTACAAAGAAAATAATTTTCATTATATACCGTTCATATAATTTCAAATTTAAAGTCCATAAACAATGATCGGATTATAATGAGGGCATAATGTACTATTACGCCCTCATATAATACCCCAGTTGTTATAGATATGTTTATATACCCCGTATCCTAACAATAAACAGTTCATAATACTTTAGTGAGACATATAAATAATTAACAAAACACTTTATTAAATTCCGTCTTTCCATTAATATCATTCTTCAAGTTAACAATGATATTGATTTATAGATTTGTTAAACATATTTACTAGCATTGCATGTTCTCTATCTATTAAAAATGACCACGTCGTTCTTATTGTCAAAATTGCTTCACAAACAATTTTTTTCATTATTTTAAATGCGTACACTAATCACAAAATTATATTTATACATATTTGTGTTCTTTAGTCCTCAGTTCATTACAAAAACCAAAAAGTATATAAGTTTTAAATTTACATATCTTGCTTATACAAAGGGCTAATTTAAAAATACTTATTGTGCTAGACGCAGAATTTAATTCTCTAAAACTCTTATTTGAAGCATTTATTTATAAAATCAAAATGAAACCATTTTATTCAAGAAAAACTGTTACCAACTTTAGGTAATATATCACTTCCGGTTAGCCTGTTTTAACCAAAATCTACTATATACTTTGAGGGGCGCTGTTTCAAGACAGTAAAGTAAATAATAGTAAATTTTTATAAATGCTCTTATTCGTTAAGACAAATTTGCTATAAAACTTACAAATTAAATTGATAGAAGTGAACAATATATTTTTTAATTTGTTTGCATTAGAGATCTAGTTATAAGTAAAATATTTATCGTACCAATCGGTTCGTTATTATTCTAGCATAATGAAATAATAACTAGGAAAATGTTGATTACAACAATGAATATATTGATTATAACTCAAGAATATTGATTACAAGAATGAATCCCAAATGAATCCATTATTTGAATACCTACTAGCATTTCGCGAAAAATCAAATGCTTTATGATATACAATTTTGAAATATATTGTAAAATTGTTGATTACAACAAATGATTTTGTTTCTAACCTATTGATTACAAGAATGAATCTAAGAATCTAAGCATTTTTGAAGAACAAAAAGTACTGTTTAAACTTTAATTTGTAAATTTTACATCATGAGGGGAAGGGGCGCTAAAATATAACACAGAACAAAGGCGCCTTACACCCACGGAGCGGCCCTGGAAACAACACATTTCAAATCATGAGTACGAAAAATAACTATACATACACTTCATAATAACTAATCATCTGGCCAATTAAGTAAAGTAACAACGGGCCCGGTTATATTATAAATAGGTGACCATGTGAAACGACCAACTGTTCATGACTATTTTGATATTAGATAGATAGACAAGTAGTTGAGCAATTATGAAGTTATAATGAAAACAATAAGAATATTAATGTGGCTGTCATGTCTAGAATTTAGCGCGGGGTGGAAATAGAAGGCTACATGAATAGCATAAGTAATTAGCAGACGCAACATAATCACCATTGATTTACACAGCGGTAATCATATTTAATATTCCGGAGAAGTTATACCGTCATTGTTCTTACAAAGTTTGGAAAATTTGACGTGAACACCTCTTTAACGAAATTAGATTTGACAGGGCTCCGAGTTTGGCTAATTCTACGCTGTAACTCTTGTTTTCCCAGTTGGTTTTATTGCGATGCCATTAAAGCGATGGATCTCACGAACTACTGCTGCTCGATTGGGATTAACGTATACCAACGTAGATAGACTAGGGTAGGGATGTCCAAACTAGAAATATTTGATAATATTCAGCGTCATTGGGAAAATAACCCTTGAGGATCAAACTAGTCGATGCAAACCCGATTAGTTATTGCAGTTGAGTCCTTAATAAGACTCATATATGCTTCCGAGTCAAATTAATGTTTTTTTCTAAACTAAAATCTTAATGTACAGGTGTCTCCCACAGCAACGCGCGGTAAAGTACTTAATTTGCTCGCTTAAATAAATACATATTATTGTTGATATTTTAATTTATTAAAACAATACTTACGAAATCTAAAATATACGTTAGGTTCTGTTTTACACTACAAATGTGCTACAAACAATACGAAATCAGCTACGCTACCAACTTATTTATTTAATTAAGTTACAACTTTATTCTGTTGCTGAATGTACATTTAATTACAACTATAAATATATCATAATTAACAAACTTAGTGAATATAATAATTGACCGACAATGTTAAAATTGAATGTGCAGTTTTGGCAGTTTTGTATATTTATTCCACAGCTTGAAACAGCTGACGAGGATAAATTAGATTCTGTGACTGTGACATTCTCACTAGAATATTCAGTTAGTGTGGCAGTAGCAGAAGTATGATTCTCCTTGTTTGTTAAAATTTTATGCGCTGTATCAATTTTATTTTTCAAACTTTCATCAACATAACCTTCTACAACAGCTGATGAACGCCAGCCACCATGACGTTTTAGAGTCATAATGTCAGCTCCGGAATTAGCTAGTAATGTAGCAGAGGATCTGCGGAAACAATGGCCTGTAAATGATTTCGAATCAGGTAAATTCAGATATTGTGCAATGTTAAATGGAATTTTTCCTATAGTGTTCATTCCAACAACTTGTGCGGTACATTTGCCATGCTTATAATTTATGAATAATCGCCGAGATGATATGCTAGAGGGTCGAAGAGCAACATATCTTCTGTACATTGACAAAAGATTATGATCATCAACAATAAATGTTCGCTGCACATTAGTTCTTGAGTCTGGAATCTTCACAATTAAAATGGACCCATTATCCTCAATATCATCTACAGTCATCCTAACTAATTCGTCGCGTCGGTATGCTCCAGCAACACCCAATATAAGAGCAACTTTCATCATAAGGAAATGATCGTCTGGGGCTTCAGCAAGGAATTTATTTATTTCATCTCTTGTTAAAGATTTAGATTTTTTTGGTCTGTAACCAACTGATTTTTGTTTTAAAAAAGCAGTTAGTTTCTTGAATGATATATCAATATCGTTCTTAACTGCTAGTGTTGATTTTAGCATGGAATAAATGGACCAAAGAGAAGACGATTTCATTACATTAGATTTTTCCAAAAAGTAAGCTAGTAAAACATTTATACTGTAATTCTTGATTTTTTTTAACTTACACCATTCAATGAAGAGGTTATAATTCTTTTCGTATAATGCTCTTGATTTTGCAGGTAATAAACTCAAGGAAGCATTTTGCGCCGTTTCGAATATATCTGGAGGACTGCAAGAAAAATCATTATCTTCACTATTTTTGGAGATTTTTGAGCACATTTTTGATGTATGTGTGAAAACTTTTCATACATCAATGATTGTTGTCATCAGAATTATTTATTTACTCATATCGTCTGGTTACAGCAACACAAAACAGGCAATTGCTTAAGATTGAATTGAACTTACTAAATAGGTATTATTATTTTTTTATTTCGTTAGTAAAGTCGCAGAAAAAATTATGTGTGCATCTCTAGCGTAAAGTATCTTTATTGCTCTAGCTCGATTGTAGCGCTCGCTGAGCACGAGCAATACAGATTCACTTTACGCTCTTGATACACAAATAACTATTATAAATTTATCCATTTAATATGTAGAAAAAGTATTAATGCAAATCTGTAGAAAATTTAATAATCTTTAATTTTTATAATAACATTAATCTCGAAAAAATAACATTTAAAGGTATTTTTCGAAGAAAAACTATTTTGAGCTTCTGGTAAAGTGTCATTTCCGGTTATCCGATTTACACGAATATCTAATGGGCTCTTTTCATTACAGAAAAAGTTTGAAAGACAAGGTTTAAAAATTTTCTGAATTATAGTATTTGAGTTAGAGTGGAGAATCCACACACACATACACACAGACATCATCGTGAAAATGTTAAAATTGGATTCTAGGGACCTTAAAACGTGGTCATTTACCAAAATTTCGATATGCGATTTTTAGTATGATCCCTATACCTCCCTTACCAAGGGTAGCGGGAGGTAAAAAACAGTTTTCAGCCAGCCGAGTGTGGAAATTTAGCCAATCTGCAGGAAACACATCGTAGCAGACTCTAGCCTAACCATTGTGACCCAAACACCCAAGACGCTCTACCCACCCATTGGACCCGACCAGCCACCCGTCACTAATGTTCACCCCCATAACACCAGATATAAAACTCGTATGTTAAGGAATTAGTCAGTAGTGTCAGATCACCTGATGACAGCAGATTTTCGCTTTCGAAACGTTGTGAAGAATTTATGTTTTTACAAATAAAGATAATGGAAGTTCAAGATAAAATCGTTTTAATTCAAAGTTTGACAACCCCTGCCGTAGGCTCTCTAGTAAATCGCTGTCCTTATTATTTATGTAGGTTGGAATGTACTTGTTTCTATCTAACGTCGCTACGATACTCAACAATTTCAAACCTAGACGATTTGTCCAGGGACGAAAGTTTCCACAAAAATAATTGGGTTATCATACTTCAACAAACTTCATTCATTATTGCAAACCGCAAACTTTGAAAATAAAATCTCTCAAATTACATTGTACCCTCTAACACAAATATATTGACAGACTCAGTTCACTAAATCCTTTGATTTCAGGAACCAATTAAGGAAAATATGTTTGATATTTAAAATTGTTTAAGTCTCCCAAATTATTTTGAAAGCATTCCAAAAGAAGATTTGTTGGAAGCTTTTAAGAAATGTAAGGAAATAATGGTTATGTGTATTATTATTAAAATTATAAAAAATATAAACCATAATTTAATTCTGGCATAACTTTCGTAGATATAAAAATCTGATGTGGACACCACACTACTTCCTTGTACGCAAGACCAATATGAAGATGAAGTATAGACCCAATTATAAAATTGCACGTGTTTGACGTAATTTGACATTAACATCTATTTTTTTATTTTTTTGTTATTTTTTGTCCTAATCCATAGCAAGCTTCATTACAAAAACCAAAAAGTATATAAGTTTAAATTAATATATCTCGCTTATACAAAGGGCTAATTTAATCATACTTGATGTGCTAGACGCAGAATTTAATTCTCTAAAACTCTTATTTGAAGCATATATTTCTAAAATCAAAATGAAACCATTTTATTCAAGAAAAACTGTTAACAACTTCAGGTAATATATCACTTCCGGTTAGCCTGTTTTAACCAAAATCTGGTATGTTATTCCAATTGATATAAAAGTCTTATACACCAAATTTCTAAAGTTTTGGATTATATTTTAATATAGTTTTTCACTAAAATCTATTATAGGCTTCAAATAAAGTACCATTTCTGGAAATTATGTAATGACCAAAAAGGGAGGTGCACAACTAGATGTTATAGAAGTCCTAAATACAAAATTTCAACTTTCTACGGCTTACCGTTTTTGAGTTATGCGAGATACGTACGTACGTACAGATGTCACGACGAAATTAGTCAGAATGGATTCAGGGATGGTCAAAATGGATATTTCTGTTGAAATCTCAAAACCGAAATTTTTCGCGATTACAATAATTCCTTCAAGGAAGTAAAAATCTGGTATGGACAACACAATACCTCCCGCCATTAACAGCCCGGGTCACAAAAAAGATTAAACTAATCCTTATTTTTGGATTAGCGAATTTTACACTAATTTTGGCAGTTTATTTCTTAAAATATATTCTAATCTAATCCAAGTAACTACCTTTTTTGATAATAGAATGAACATTAAATTTTAAATATTGGGATAGAATAGAATTCATTAATCCAAAATTGAGGATTAGCTTAAACTTTTTGGTGAATTGTTCATTTTTATTAATCTAAATACATACCTATATATTTACTTATGCTGAAAACTGTATTGAATTCCTTTCCTATTGTTCTATTTACTTTTTTCTTTTTAAAACATCTGAATAACTACGTAACCAAGGAGTTTTGTCTGTTTAAAGCGTAGGCTCCGAGATTTAAATTATAGATAATTTTAAAATTTATCGACAAAATATGTAGAAAAAGTATTAATGCAAAATGCAAATCTATAGAAAATTTCATAATCTTTGATTTTTATAATAAAATAAATCTTGAAAAAATAACGTTTAAAGTGCCTTTTCCAGTAATTTGATTTACACAAAATTTGATGACATCTTTCCATATTAGAATAAGACAGAAATACAAGGTATCAAAACTTCCCGGCTGATAGTATTTGAGCTAGATTGGAGGATCCACACATACATACATACATACAGACATCAACGTGAAAATGTTAAAATTGGATTCTAGGGACCTTAAAACGTGCTCATTTACCAAAATCTCGATATGCGATTTTTAGCACGATCCCTATACCTCCCTTACCAAGGGTAACGGGAGGTAAACTATACAATAAAATGTGCATGAATCTGAATTAAATGATTTACAAATAGCCAGAAAATTTGCTCTATTATTTTAAAAACGGTTTACTAAGAAATGTAGAAGCTTTTGTATCTACGTGTTTACAAATTGTAACCGTAATAGGAAAAAGACCACTGTTTAAAAATCGATGTACATATGTGGTACATTCCCTGTAAAATTTCAAATATAACGGAATAACGGTCTAGAAAGGATATTGTATGACCTATTTTTGAAGGAAAACAATCAAAGGCTAAGAAAATATTTAAAATTTTCCAATAAATTAACCAAAAAAGCAAAAAGCCCAACTAATATCCTGCATGTTTTCTTTGCCTCAAAGCAAACATTTTTCTAACAAAGCACATTGAGAAATTTTAATAATGCAAAAAGAAAAGCATTACAGCTGCGCTTCTGTGTAATATAAAACACAAAAAAGACGTGGACAGCATATTACTTTCGCCAATTCTATTTTACATAGATAAGGGTGTACCCGACATACATGGTGGTTATGAAATCTGTAAGTTTTATTATTTGTTTGTTAAAAATGTAAACCGGTCAAACTATTTTGAGCCTGGGCTCCTATATTATAAACTGTCTTTACATGGTCTACAAGTGTTTCGCGCTGATAAATTTGTATACAATTATCAGAATAGGAGGGTATAGTCGTCTAACTATAGTTCATTTTTTTTAAGAATGCAGTACAGGGAAGATAGGGCTTATTTGACCTTGTTCTCTGAATGGCTTAAATCGAGGAGAAGGTTACACCGACGATATTTATTTCTCCATCTCAATTTTTTCTCTCCTCATCTCTCTCTTTTCACATACATTTGTAGTCATGAGCGTAGAATTTGTTGATATGTAATTAAATGAATATAACACTACGAATAATTTGTCAATATATAATATATTATAATATATTATAATATAATATATTACAATATAAATAAATAAAATAAATATAATAGAACGTTAAATTATAATACGGCTAATATTATTGTTCGTACGCCAATGCATGTTGAGCTGTCAGTTGTCAATGGCTGCCGTGTGTTTGCATTTTATTTCTCTTGATGCCATTTGGTGTATTTAGTCTGTATTTTTCAATACAAACAATAGTAGTATTCGTTCTTTCTGGTTTTGTTGTTTTATCTCATTGAAGAAAGTGTGCACTGGTCGTAATTTTGATTTTTATACTACCTGATAACGAGGTTCCCAGTACTTCCAAAGGTATAAAGAAAAATCCGAGGGGAAAACTTTTAAAAAGTGGACAAAATGTAACGGCCTACAACAGTTATTAGTAAGGGTGCAACAAAAACTAAAGCTGGTGGCACTCACTTCAGCAGCTGTTGGAATATGTGCAAGATCTATGTTGCGGAAATGGATAAAACAGACCAAGTTTCATCACCAAAGAAGAAAAGAATGGGCGAAGGATGATTTTCATGTAACAAATTGTTAAAAACTGTTGACAAACAATTTACTGTGTTTTAAGCTTCGCTTTTTGACATTCTCTACTGTTATCACGATAATTATAAATTATTTAAATTAACTGATTTACAAACTTTTGTTAATTTCTTGAAATTTTAAATAAATCCATTTTAATTGTATATTATTATTATTATTATTATTATTATTATTATTATTATTATTATTATTATTATTATTATTATTATTATTATTATTATTATTATTATTATTATTATTATTATTATTATTATTATTATTATTATTATTATTATTATAATTATTATCTTTGTAAAACTATTACTTTTTTAAATGCAGTTTTATGTAATTAATTTAAATATGTTTTATATTTAAATATATGTGTTTTCATTATGCTTTTTAAATAATTATAACTTATGCAACTTCTTATTTTAAATTACTAAATTAAAAAGTAAATTTGACATTATTCTTCATTTTGGTGTAATATTTTAAAAATTACCATTACGAAATTACCAATTTTATATATTCAAATGTACTCGTAATAACATAACTGTTATTATTTCAAGTAACTATATTTGAATTTAGCGCCAAATTTTATAACTAGATTGATCATTTGTCATTGTGTAAGTCAGGTTTCTAGTTACTGCATTCTTAAAAAAAATGAACTATAGAACCCACAACCTCAGGGTCGAGCGGTAACGGTCACTACGTGCTCTGTGCGCTGCCTTAATCCACATGACACCCAGTGGCGTAACAATGCAAACATGGGCCTGTGTTCCTAAGTCAGTCCGGGCCCCTATGTATATAAGAAAATAGTTTTACTGATTTCATAATTATTATATTACAAGAGGTGGTCTACTGTGGATCCCTGTACTGCGACCTGTAGATCTATTGTACCCTCCAGATTTACTCCTATTCTAGGAGTCCTGTTTGTTTAATAAACTCCAGGGTTTTTTTCAGATCTAAATCTTTTAGCATATCCTGCTGGATCTTTTCTGCCCCCAGGATATTATATGTGCTGCTCGTAAAGGCTTCACAGTGACATATAAGGTGCTAAGAGGTTTCTTCTTCTTCACCACACCCCCTGCATGTTGGTTCTTGTGTTAGTCCCATCGTGTGTAGGTGTTTATTTAGTAGACAGTGTCCTGTTGGGAGTCCTGTTATTAATCTAACGTCTTGTTTGCTCATTAGGAGTAAACGTTCCGTTCTTTTCTTGGTTGGTTCATTTAGGAAGAGTTTTGAGTGTCTCTGCCCTGGTGAAATACGCGGAACACCGGTAGTTACGCCACTGATGACATCGACTAGTTTGACTAGAGAATGAAAGTTGACGTTTACATTATTTTGTAGATGCAGTTTCTTTTCACATTCAGGTATAAGACTTTTGCAAGTACCCATTCATATACTGGACTAGGAAATTCTAGAAATACATTAGTGTTTGGAGGATTTAAACGCGTGTGTGCGAAATTCATTTCGAAATTGCTAACGGAGGAGCAGAAAAATTTTCGCCTTGAAATCGCTCAGCACAAATTCGTACAGCTCCGTCAGCCACCGTACAGTCCTGACGTAGCTCCCTGCGACTTTTGGCTGTTCCCAAGATTGAAAGTTTGATGTGGCCAGCACATAACCTCTCGCCAGATATTTTACCTGGTTGTACGCATAAAACGAAAAATATTTTTAAATACAAATACATATATTCATGTCTCACTACAAAATAATTCTCACATATATTTGCAAAATCTATGGGATATTTTAATATAAATTATGTACAATACATACATTTTTTTTTATATTCAATATCCTGAAAGTTTCTTTTTCCACTTTCCTTTTCTTTTTCTTTATATTCGTCATTTTTTTGAAAATTCCTTTTATATTCTTTTTTACGTATATTCTTTTGCGTTGTTGATTTTTTTTTATTTTCATAATAATGATGTACAAATATTTTTGACAGTGGCATACAAATATTTTTGACAGTGACATTTATGTGTCAATTGCAAACATTTGAATTTCTTGCCTTGAAGTAGTTTGATCCGAGAATTTTTACATCAAATTATTTTATATGCATATCTTTATCTCTAAATCTATAGAAGATATAATAATGAATTTATATTTAACGTTCTTTAATATAAGTATTTACATCAATTTTCGATAAATAATAATTAGATGATTTTTTTTTGTAACTACTACTTCCGGTTGTCCAATTGTTACCAAAACTTAATCAACTCTTCCCATTAGTGTTAGATTGAGGAATCCGTAGTTAAAAATGACTTAAGTGTTATAGTATTTGAGAAATGGTGGATCCAACATACACAAACACACACACACACACACACACACACACACACACACACACACACACACACACACACACAACACACACATACACACACACACACACACACACACATACACACACGCACACACATATCCACACATACACACACACACACACATACACACGCATACACACACACACAAACTCACACATATCTACACATATCCACATACACACACACACACACACACACACACACACACACACACACATCCACACATACACGCGCGCACACACACACACACACACACACACACACACACACACACACACACACACACACACACACACACACACACACACACACACACACATACACACACAATAATCATCGTAAAAATAGTAAAATCGTATTGTAGGGACCCTAAAACATGCTTATTCATTAAAAAATCATCATCAACGAATTTTTTGACCAAAGACAATACCTTTCTTACCTAAAGGTGACGGTAAAAACGAGTTCCAGGACTGCTTCCAAAAGTGGAAAGGCCGTCGGAAGCGTATTTTTCAATCAAATGGGGACTACTTCGAAGGATGCCACAGGCCACCAGCCCGATGACGCAGAATAACAGCAGCGGGGAAATATGAAGTTATACCCTCAGTGCAAAAAAATTCGTACCAAATTTATAAATGTACAAGCAGATTGGCACACCCAGCAATGGGTAATAAGCCGTGATGATATATTTATTTATTTTACCGGTTTCAGGATATTATTCCATTATTTACATATACAAAAGTAGGCTGGTAACTAAGTAATAACTGTATCTGTATGGTAATATTATTACCATACTGACTTGTCAACAACGGTCTACAAAATGAAAATAAAATAAAATGAAATTATAATGCTCTTCATTAATACATACAAATAACGTTAGCCTATCGTTCTAAATACGGTCTACTTTATTCTAAAGTAATAAACATGTGGAACAAAGCACATAATTTGAATACTTGTCATATTGACATATGTCAAAATAATTGTTCTGTTAATCATAGCAATCTGTAAGTAGCATTAATGAGAGAATTTAAAAAAAATGGTATTTATCAATAATGTCTTAATTTTCTGAAACCGATAAACTATTGAACAAACCACGGATGTTATTAATCATAACAAGCCTTAGATGTCTTAAAATTTAAACCGACATCTGTGGCAGTTATGATATACATAACATTCCTAGGTATGTTAATAGCTATTATTTATTTATTTATTTAAAACACTAAAGTTTCAATACAGTCTCCTTACACCTTGTTTCAGACGTTTCTGTCGAAATTATAATAGTACATATTTAGTGGTAAAAATCGAAAAGAATTATTAAAAATTTGTGTAATTGCAAAATTATGAGCGGAACAAGGTATGATTAAATTCAGAGTATTTCCCAACAAGCGAACTCTTGTTGGAATTTGGGATCGTATTCCGTTGTGTGACGAGCTGAAATATTAAATTACACCTACATACACTGGACCACTTGAAAATGGACAAGGCACTTTATTATGGAAATTCGCAAACACCGCTGATGGCATTCAAAACTTTTCGCCAAATATTTTGAAATTTATTCACTGGTTAATTCATTCATTTCAAAGAAAGTTTGAATAAAAATAATACCCTCACGGACCAATAACGAATGTTTACACGTAAATTAATAAATGTCAAAAGGTTTAATTGAAATTTTGGGATTTCTACTTCAAATATTTATTTTGGGATTTACTCTAAAAGGGACACTAATTAGATTTTAATTTTAATTTATTTTATTAAATAAACTGAACATCAATCAATGTAAATCCATCTCTTGTAATCAATTTAGAAATATTTTTTTTATAATTTCAAAAAAATGCTGGAAATTTATTAGGGGAGAATGGGACATTTATTTTTACACGGCACATTTGTGACATGCCACGTACAAACATACCGTTTTTACTTCCTTGTACAAAGTAAAGGAAGTATTGTTATCGCGAAAAATTTCAGTTTTCAGATTTCAACGGAAATATCCATTTTGACCATCCCTGATTTTATGTATGTATGTATGTATGTACCATCCCTGAATCCATTCTGACAAATTTCGTCGTGACGTCTGTACGTACGTACGTATCTCGCATAACTTAAAAACGGTAAGCAGTAGAAAATTGAAATTTTGTATTTAGGACTGGTATAACATCTAGTTGTGCACCTCCCTTTTTGGTCATTACATTATTTCCAGAAATGGTACTTTATTTGAAACCTATAATAGATTTTAATGAAAAACTATTTTAAAATATAATCCAAAACTTTTCAAATTTGGTATATAACACTTTTATGTCAATTAGAATAACATAGTACATTTTGGTTAAAACAGGCTAACCGGAAGTGATATATTACCTGAAATGGTTAACAGTTTTTCTTGAATAAAATGGTTTCATTTTGATTTAGAAATAAATGCTTCAAATAAGAGTTTTAGAGAATTAAATTCTGCGTCTAGCATGTAAAGTATTATTAAATTAGCCCTTTGTATGAGCGAGATATGTAAAAAACTTATATACTTTTTGGTTTTTGTAATGAAGCTTGCTATGGATTAGGACAAAAAATAAAAAATAGATATTGTCAAATTACGTCAAATATGTGTAATTTTATAAATGGGTTTATATTTCATATTAGTCTTGCGTACAAGGAAGTCGTGTGGTGTCCACATCAGATTTTTTTACAATCAATTTTGTATTAATATCAATTGGAACCCGCAGTATAGCATGTGACATCGCTTAGATTTTATAATTTCATTTGAAAATGTGTGAAAAATAAGCGAAATAAAGAAAATGAACATAACACCAAAAAGTGCTGCGTTAAAGTGTACGAGTACAACAAAAATTCAAGACATATATTTCATAATTTTTAGCAAAGATGTTAAAGTTGATCGACTGAACGTATGGAAAAGAAATTTAGATAAAACCTGCTTTATAGATTGCATAGAATAGAATGGAATAAAATGGATTAAGGAATAGAATAGAATAGGAATAGAAATTTTTAAGACCATTTATAGTTTACATGGAATGGAATAAAATGTCACTTTTACAGCAAATTGAATATTCATTCATGTGCGGTAATTTCACTATTTGTGAAGTAGATATATGTCATTTTGACAATTGTGTAATTTGTGACAGAATGATTAATAAATATTTATTATTTATATTTACGAGATGAAATGAAAAGAACAGATAGCGATCACTTTTTTAAGTACACCCGTATGAATGTATCCTTATTTACGAAATTACTACAAAAAATTACATCGGAATCACAAAAATAGCATCGGAGTAACTCAAATGGAATAGGAACAGGAATGGAATAGAACAAAAAATAAAATTTGGTTATTTCGTATTCTATTCTGTGCTATTCTCTCGAAATATAGGATATTTTTGCTCGAAACTTTCTGTATGGAATTTGTGTAAAATACATATAACTGTCGAAAGGTAATGTACATAGAAGAAATTTAGAATCTTTTGCAAGAAACTTTCTGTATGGATTTTATAGAAAATACATAGGCATTTACGAAAATTCTACCGGTAGATCCCGCATCTACCGACTGTGTTCGAAAACACGAGTGGTAAAAAGTTACCGTGTTCGAAAATTGTACAAAATCTACCAGCTCCATCCACCGGATTCATGAAGAATCTAATCTCAAAATAGAGGTAGTGATGCAAAGCGAAGCGCGTGCTTTAAAAGTTTGTTAACTATATCAAATTTCTAACCTGTTTCAAATTTTCAATTTTTTAAAGGTTATGGATCTACCTTGTTTACCACTTGCGTTCTTAAAATATCGATTCCAGTAGCTATAACCTGATAAACAGCTGTTTACCAGTAACAGTTCACCGGTAGAATTTTCGTATAACTGACGGAAGGTAATGTGCTGGCCACATCAGATTTTTTACAGTGGGATACCGGCTTAACTTTTTTATACGGGTATATTATTTCTTAATTACATCTATTTTCCATTTCTTAAGTTTATAACATTCCAAAACAGCACTCTGTATAGTAACTTTAAATGTGGATGAATCAAGAAAAGAAAAGTTAATCCTCCCTTAGTCGCAACAACACTAAATAAAGTCCAATAAAGTATTGACATTAATTTATTGACGATGCCACAGGGAATAAAAGAAAGTAACAAAAATCAATTAAAACTCAAATGAATCTTTTTTATTTAGCACAATGCCTACAGATTAATTGAAAAGAGATTAATGTTTATTTTAAAACAGCACCAATAACAATTACTGAATAAATACGAGAAAAATAAATATTTTATAAAGACTAACATTTTCATACCCTTCCATTAAACAATGTTTTGATTTCAAGCATGAGTGAATTACATTTTAAGCTAAAATTGTAACAATATTAAAATATTCATTTCATCTTGTCAAACACATAATATAAATTTAATTTATCTTGTTTCTATATAATTGAATTTGCTCTGCAGACTGGAAAAACTTATTTACAGAGTAACATGTTTTTTTATGAACTATTAATTAAAACCAACATTTATGACGTGAAATTTTATTGTAAATTTTATTAAATTGTTCTCCTGGAAGTTATAAAATAAACTTGTTATATATCATGTAACCTAGATTTTATTGTTTGACACTACCGTCAGGGCCGGCGTTATGGTATTTGGCACCCTTCCGCAGCCTAAAAAGCCAAGACGAGACGAGACCAGTATTAAGTCTTGTCGAGAAAGTCTTGAAGTCTCGACAAGACTCTTGACTTCAGTTATCAGGTATTTTTTCAAAAATTAAGAACAATGTTATTAATACTATTTGAAAATTCATAAAAACAAGAGACATATTAATTTGTAATCATGTGTTCCCAAACATTAATTTATGTAAATATAAAAGTCCAAATGCGATTAGAAATTCGCAGACCAAGCTGGAAGCTCGGCTTAAATTAAAAAAAAAAAAATTAATGCACAGATTTTAGTATAATAAATTCATAAACCTTTAAACTGTTACATTACAATGTATACGTTACGTAGGTTAAAAACTACCCAGTATAAAAAAATCTGATGTGGCCAGCACATTATTACCTTCCGTCAGTTCTATGTATTTTGTACAAATTTCATACAGAAAGTTCCCCGCTAAAGATTACATTTCTTGTACTTTACCTTCCGGCAGTTGCATGTATTTTATGCAAATTCCATAGAGAAAATTTATAGCAAAAGATCCTATATTTCCAGCAAAATTATAAGACAAGCACATTATGTCAATTTCACTTGGCACTGACATCTTTCACTCAAAATTTTCTTAATATAGTATCTGTTTCCATAGCTATGGCAACTTTATGAAATTTACTTTCCTTATAATTTTTTAATTTTATATCCATTTAATATTAAATATAAAATGCAGTCAAATCGCATAGACAATAAAATATTCTTTAATATTTATAATAACATTAAATATGAAAAAATGTTTTTTCAAGAAAAACAGTTAAAATCTTCAAATGTGGGTACTTCCGATTGTCCAATTCTAACCAAAATCTAATCAGCTCGTCACATGGATGTAACGAAGAGAAATACCAAAGAATTATAATTTTTAGAATTGTAGTATGCAAGTTATCATAGACGAAAATTTTGTTACACACACACACGCACACGCGCGCGCACCCACACATACACACACACACACACACACACACACACACACACACACACACACACACACACACACACACACACACACACACACGCATATCATCGTAAAAATAGTAAAATCGTATTCTAGGGACCCTAAAACGTGCTTATTCATCAAAAACTCACCACCGAATTTTTTGAACAAAGACAATACCTTCCTTACCTAAAGGTGACGGAAGGTAAAAATGTTCTAAAAAAACTTCATAAGTCGCTTGCAACAGTAGTCGAGTTCTTTTTATCATTTGTTTCACTTAACCTCAGCTCAAAGTGAGATAAGTTTGACATAAGGTGAGTACAGATTTTTTTGAATTAAAAAAAACGACAACAAATAATAAATTGTCCATATCACTCATGCCATCATTTAATAATTGCTCCTAAAACTAAATTTAAAACATTATAATTATGAATAATCATTACTTAAACATTACGATTGTCAAGTATGTAGGCATGTATTAAAAGCATAAAAATAGAATATAATTCAGCAAATAATGAAAATGAATAACAAAAATTGCAAAAAGGGTGCCCATCATTACGATTGTCAAGTATGTAGGCATGTATTAAAAGCATAAAAATAAAATATAATTCAGCAGATAATGAAAATGAATAACAAAAATTGCAAAAAGGGTGCCCATCATTACGATTGTCAAGTATGTAGGTATGTATTAAATGCATAAAAATAAAATATAATTCAGCAAATAATGAAAATGAATAACAAAAATTGCTAAAAGGCCCTTTTCAGTAACCAAACTAATTGTATGTGACAGCCAGCGGCAGCAAAACATCCCCACCGTTCATCTAAGATTAAAAACTCAACAAGCACAACCTATTGAAGTGACTAATGGCTGGTTTATGATGGAATTAATTTATAAATTTAGATTTACAAATTTAGATTTGAAATTTACGATTCATCTTGCTGGTTTAAGTGAATTTAATGATATGAAATATGCCCAATCAACTTATATTGGGTCACGTGGTTTGACACAAATGGGATGACAGTTATATGATATTTATCATAATCAATCTGTATTGTTCTACAGATAATATTGATAATATATCCATATTTTCAGAATCCGTTTGTCAAATTAAAATTAAAATGTTTCAACTGTCACTTGAAACTGTCATTTTCCCCACCAAATGCATTGTTTGAAATACTGTGAAATGATTGGACGCATTTACAAATTTACATTTAGAATATAAAATATGGTGATATTTTAAATGTAAATTCTAAATCATAAATTTCTTAAATTCATCATGAACCAGTACAATTTATATTTATAAATTTAAATTCGTAAATCTAAATTTGTAAATCCATCATAAACCAGCCATAAGAATCGGGAAAAGGAGAAGAACTCTTCTCACTTCGGTCTCACTTTATCTCAGTTCAGTTACTACAAAAAGAACGGTCATAATTAGTGAGGCAACTGTGGTGAGCTAAGACGAACTGAGGTATAATGTAAAAAGAATGCAACTAAAGTTTAAATAATGACGGATACCACTAGCCTTATATTATTTTCAAAACCACATGATATAAAACTGCCCATATTGTAAAGTCAGAATGTAATAATATATTTTTTTTATCTCAAGTATTTATTTTGTAGGTTATATTAGATTATATTTATTCTTGCCAAATTGGCTTAAAATCTACATTTTATATTTTACATTTTACAATGAGTGATCCATCATATTAAATTAACCTCCCGTTTCTTGATGACTTCTTTCATCCAGTCTTGCCCTGACCCTAAATCGTCTAACAGAACCTTTTCATTTCTTCCTTCTCTCTGAACTTCTCTGCACGATATCCTTAGATGCCTAAATGTTTCCTCTTCTCTCCCACATAGCCTGCCCTTTATCTCCTCACTTGATAACCAATGTTTGTTGTTTCTCTCTTCATTACCACATCTGAATCTAGTTATTATCTTGTATTTATTTTATAATTCACCTTCAAAACTGGGGATTTTATTGTGCCGCATCCTTTAGCATATTTATAATAACAAACAATTAATCAAAAGAATTATGCTCTTAAGAGTTTTTCTTCAAAAAAAATACCGTTAGCATGAACAAGTTATTAACGATAATCAGTGAACAGTAAAAATACTTCAAATAAAAGATGCGTATTTTTAATTTTCTGTAACTGTATTAGTAAAAACTATTTGCATTACCTCCCCCAAGATCGATTTATAAAATACAGCTGGCGGAAGGCGAATGCAGAAAATAAAAATAATGACAGGTCGGGGAAAAATTCAAATCCGTTATTGATTTCGAGTACGGGGTAAGCGATAACCATTATAAAGCATTTTCCAGTAAAATATTTCCTGGATATGATGCTCCAAGAGTCGATAACGGTTCTTCTTATCCAAGAGTCTGACGTTAAGAATTGCCATCCACAGATTAACGAGGATTATCAAATATCCATTTTCAAAAAATGTACAAGGAAAATATTAATATTTTAATATTTATAAAGGGGCGAGGACTTTAATTAGAAGTAACTTTTGTCATTGCGACGTATGAGATTTATTGTAACTTAGCTCTAATTTTTAGAAATTTGCACATCACTAGTCACGGTAACACAGATTATATTGAAAATTGTTATTTGACAGTTGTATCGTTTTCGTTTTGTAGTGTACACAGCCAGCTTTGGCTGTAATTGCAAACACTACAATTAAAAAATCTGGTGTGGCCAACACAATACCTCCCGCCATTTACAGCCCGAGTCATAAAAAAGTTTTTTGGATTAGCGAATTTTACTCTAATTTTGACAGTTCAATTCTTAAAATATAGTCTAATCTATTCCAAGTAACTACCTTTTTTTAAACCATTTATCTGTCAGTTACATACAATTGAATAACTGCGTTTTGTTTAAAGCTGTAGGTTTTTGGATTTAAATTATAGATAATTTTATAAATTTATCCATAAAATATATAGAAAAACTATTTATGCAAATCTATGTTAATTTAATAATCTTTAATTTTTATAATAACATTAATCTCAAAAAAATAACATTTAAAGGTATTTTTCGAAGAAAACTATTTTGAGCTTCTAGTAAAGTTTTCTGATTGATAGTATTTGAGTTAGAGTGGAGGAACCACACACACATACACACATACATACACACAGACATACATACAGACATCATCGTAAAAATGTTAAAATTGGATTCTAGGGACCATAAAACGTGGTCATTTACCAAAATCTCGATATGTGATGTTTAGCACGATCCCTATACCTCCTTTACCAAGGGTAGCGGGAGGTAAAATCTGGTGTGGTCAACACAATACCTCCCGCCATTGACCTCCCGAGTCACAAAAAAGATTAAGCTAATCCTTATTTTTATATTATCGAATTTTACTCTAATTTTGGCAGTTTATTTATTAAAATATAGTCTAATCTAATCCAAGTAACTACCTTATTTGATAATAAAATGTAGATTAAATTTTAAATACCCGGATAGAATAGAATTCACTAAACCAATAATGAGAATTAGCTTAAACTTTTTTGCGAATCGTTAATTCTTATTAATCTAAATACATACCTAATACCTACATATTTACTTATGCTGGAAACTGTTTTTATTTCTTTTCCTATTGTTATATTTACTTTTTTCTTTTTAAAACGTTGCTATTATTAATTTGAAACGATTAGTTCTTTGACAGTGACATTTATCTGTCAGTTACATACATATGAATAACTGCGTAAGGAGTTTTGTTTGTCTAAAGCGTAGGAATTTAAATTATAGAGAATTTTATAACTTTACACATATATGTAGAAAAAGTATTAATGCAAATCTGTAGAAAATTTAATAATCTTTAATTTTTATAATAACGTTAATCTCGAAAAAATAACATTTAAAGGTATTTTTTGAAAAAAAAATATTTTGAGCTACCAGTAAAGTGTCATTTCCTGTTATCCGATTTAGGCCCACTTTTACAATTGATGGATAAACTATGGTATAGCTATCGGAGGTATAACTTTATCCTAGCAATTATACCTTCGATAACCAAGACTGTCTTTTACAATGCATTTTTATCTGTCAGATAGTTATACCAGGAATTACGTTAAATCACTTTAGGTTGGTATTGGCACAATAAAATTATCTTCTTGTTAGACTATTTTTTACTTCCTTGTACGAAGTAAAGGAAGTATTGTAATCGCGAAAAAATTCGGTTTTGAGATTTCAACGGAAATATCCATTTTGACCATCCCTGAATCCATTCTGACTAATTTTGTCGTGACGTCTGTACGTACGTACGTACGTACGTACGTATGTACGTACGTGCGTATGTATCTCGCATAACTCAAAAACGGTAAGCCGTAGAAAGTTGAAATTTTGTATTTAGGACTTCTATGGCATCTAGTTGTGCACCTCCCTTTTTGGTCATTGCATAATTTCCAGAAATGGTACTTTATTTGAAGCCCATAATAGATTTTAATGAAAAACTATATTAAAATATAATCCAAAACGTTTCAAATTTGGTGTATAAGACTTTTATATCAAATGGAATAACATAGCAGATTTTAGTTAAAACAGGCAAACCGGAAGTGATAGATTACCTGAAGTTGTTAACAGTTTTTCTTGAATAAAATGGTTTTATTTTGATTTTAGAAATAAATGCTTCAAATAAAAGTTTTAGAGAATTAAATTCTGCGTCTAGCACATCAAGTATTATTAAATTAGCCCTTTGTATAAGCGAGATATGTAAATTTAAAACTTAGATACTTTTTGGTTTTTGTAATGAAGCTTGCTATGGTTTAGGACAAAAAATAACAAAAAAATAAAAAATAGATGTTAATGTCAAACTATGTCAAACACGTGCAATTTTATAATTGGGTCTATACTTCATCTTCATATTAGTCTTGCGTACAAGGAAGTCGTGTGGTGTCCACATCAGATTTTTTTTTTTTATTAAATGATATAAATGTTAGTTTTGATTCGAACAGTAATGTTGAAATACTTGATTGACATCTGTCAAACGTATGAATAATAAAACATCGTTTGTGTTTACGTGGTTTCCATAAGAACCAGGGATAAAGTTATCCGACCGATTTCCATGGGATAAGAAATACTGGTGTTTATTATATCTGAGGTTTATCCGAGGTTTGTAAAATACAATTTTCAATTTTATACCTGGTATAGCGTTATACGAGGTTTATCTAATGATTGTAGAAGTGGCCCTTACGCCAATATCTAATGGGCTCTTTCCATAATCGAAAAAGGTTTCAAAATTTAGTATTTGAGTTAGAGTGGAGGATCCACACATACATACACATACACACATACCTTAAACGTGGTCATTTATCAAAATCTCGATATGCGATTTTTAGCACGATCCCTAAATCTCCCTTACCAAGGGTAGCGGGAAGTAAATTCCAAAAAAAATGTCAAAAAAATATTTGAAACAGTTGAAGAAAAAATAGTATGTTATTCGGAGTAGAACGCCCTTTTTGTGTTTCACCCTCGGCCGCAATAGGGCGCGAGCAGACACGTGACTCGAGCGTTCTTGACGTGCTAGGAATCAGCTGATTTGTGTGCGCTTGTCATTTTGACAAGAACAATGTCACTTTGGCAAGAACAATGTCACTTTGGCAAGAACAATGTTTTGATTTATTTTAAGTTTGAACTATTGAGAAGTTATTATTTTTAATTTCATGTGTTTTACTGCCTGAAAATTGTACATTATTAACATTTTAGTAGTTCAAAATCAAAATAAGTTAAAACATTAGTATTGTCAACGTGACAATGTTCTTGTCAAAATGACATGCGCACACAAATCAGATGATTCCAAGCACGTCAAGGTCGCTCGAGTCACGTGTGTGCTCGCGCCCTATAGCTGGGTTCAACACAAAAAGACGGCTTTCTACTCCTAATAACTTAATATACTATTGAATATCGATTTCACTGCATGCAAAACTGTATAGTTGCTAAAGGCGAATATTTTGAGAAGCAATAAACCGATTTCCAAAACGTAATGTATGTTCTCGTAAGCTCTTTGTTTTTAATGAAAAAGATTTAGATTTGCCTTCTTTCGAAGTAAATATTTATGTTTCCATACTCCTAATTCAAAAAACCATCATATATGGTCTAGTAGAACATAGGAATATTTCATTTGAGCATACATATCCTTGTATGAAATTAGAACAAACACTTTGGCGCCTGAGTTCGTGAAGACATCCAACCCTTTTGTCTGTTTAAATATTTGATAAACAACTTAACCACCTCAAGTAAAACAGTTCCAGGGCTGATAATTACACATGTAGAAACTCTGGAGTACGAGTAGTTCGCCTCCGCAAACTTATAATTATTTGGTCAGCAGGGCCGGAACGTTCGCCGCAAGTATTCATATACAAAGCGACCACCTAAGATGCGGCTTGTGAACACACTACCTTGTGGTAGGCATTCCTTGGCTAGAGATTCGAGGTTGGAGGCTCAACCCACGAATGCCTGCTGTGATGTGAACCTACAAAGACGAAGGTTTTCGTGCTCTAGAATTAAAGATTGCTTACATGCATGCTACGTATTACTATATAGATTTCTCTAATGCAGATTTACAGAATGAACAAAATCGACTCATAATGTCAAATGATATCGTTGTCCTGTAAGAGGTTTACAAAAACCAAAATGAATATTATGAAAAAAAAAATCTGATGTGGCCAACACATGACCTCCCGTCAATTCCATATTTGAAATAGCAATGAGATTTAAATAAAGTATCACTTCTGGTTGATCGTTTGCAAAAAAAATCTAATTTGTGTTCCAATAAATAGAATAGTATGTATTATGTTTTTTCTCGAAAATTTGTTACGAGTTCTAAGTTAAGTACCACTTCCGGTTTATAATATAGGTATAGTCAAAATATAATGTTGTTTCAAATTATACACGAGTTTTAAATACCAAATTTGAGTAGTTTTAACGTTTTAACATATTTTTTTAAGAAAATCTGTTTATAGCTTCCTGTAAAGTAGTACTTCTGGTTTATCAATTTTACAAAACATCTAGTATGTCGTTCTCATTAATATAAAAGTCTTAAATACCAAATTTGAAAAGTTTTGGATTGTATCAATTATCAATTTATTTTTCACGAAAATCTGTTCAGAGCTTCAAATAAAGAATCACTTCCGGTTTGTCAATTTTAGCCAAAATCTAATATGTTGCTTCCCTTTATGTAAAAGTCATAAAACTAAATTTGAATACATCAATATACTTTTCACAAAAATCTGTTCAGAGCTTCAAGTAAAGTATCACTTCCGATTTATCAATTTTAGAAAAAATCTAACCTGTCATTTTTATTAATCTAAAAGTCTTAAATTCCAAATTTGAAAAGTTTTCGATTGTATCAATATATTTTTCACGAAAATCTGTTCAGAGCTTCAAATAAAGTATCACTTCCGGTTTATCAATTGTATCCAAAATATAATGTGTTGTTCCCCTTCATATAAAAATCGTAAATACTAAATTTGACATATTTTGAAGTATATCATAATATATTTTTTACGAGAATCTCTTCAGAGCTTCATGTAAAGTATCACTTCTGGTTGATTAATTTTAGGCAAAATCTAATATGTTCTTTCCCATGACACAGAAGTCTTAAATACTAAAATTGAAAAGTTTTGGATTATATTTTAATATAGTTTTTCATTAAAAACTGTTTAGTCTTCAAGCAAAGTATCACTTTCATTTATCCTATTTTACCCAAAATCTAATCAACTCGTTATATGAATGCAGGAAGCTTTAATACGGAACACAGATATATTTGGAAGGTAGTTATAAGTTATCGTGAACGAAAAATCGTCACACACACACACACACACACACACACACACACACACACACACACACACACACACACACATCGAATTTTTGGCACGATTACATTACCTCCCTTACCTACGGTATGATGGGAGGTAATAGTATATTATATACTCAAGGACTAAAGTGCATATTCAATTCTGTGGGTGAGTGAAGCCGAAGGTGAGGGAAATAATCACCTGAGGGATTGAATGCACTTTAGTCCTGTGGATATACGCTATTTTTCGCACTCCCGTATCAAATGGCACCATATTAGTGTAAAAGAAATTAATCTTAAAATTTGACAATAGAAATGTCAAAAATTTTGTTCAAATTTAAACTCAACGGCTGCTCAAAATGTAGTGCAGATACGAATAAATAAATCATAGTAACTATATGATGTGATGGAAACATCTTGTTTATTTTTACTTTAGTCCCCCAGGGATTTTTTTCATATTTAATCCCTCTGGGACTGAATTTTAACTTTAGTCCCTGAAATGATTGATTAGAATCGCTCTTTAGTCTCGGGAGTGCGAAAAAATTATAAAGAAATTAAATATGATATATTAGCCAGCTATGCTATAACAGCTGCTTTATTAAGAAAATTCTGATTGAAAGGTGTCAGTGTCAAGTGCAGTTGACAGTAGGTTTATGTTATAATTTTATTGGAAATGTAGGATCTTTTGCTAGAAACTTTCTGTATGGAATTTGTATAAAATACATGCAATTTCCTTAAGGTAATGTACAAAAAATAGAATCTGTTACAAGGAACTTTCTGTATGACATTTATACAAAATACATAGAACTGACGGAAGGTAATGTGCTGGCCACATCAGATTATTTTCAAATTAAAATAGAATGGCAGACGAGTATGATATAATTAAAAGAATTGAGAATAGAATACCACCGGAAAAAGCCAAAAGTATTAGAAGAAACGCTGAAAAATGGATGAAAACAAGAAAATGAAGTAGGCAACGGAATCTATTGGAAAATGGTTAAAAAAAATGAGCTTAAAATTTAGTGAAAAGTGCCATCGCGGTAAAGCAGTAAGAGAACCAGTTAAGAAAATAACCATGTTACATACCTCCGAACAGTCGGTGATACTGAAGCTGTGGAAGTTAGACTATTAGTATCAAAAATAGACATATAGTGAGGTGAAAAGTGTGACTTCTGTCCGAGCAGTTGAATATACAGACGCTGTTGAGTCAGTTGAGTATATAGACGATGTGGAGGTCAGTAGACGAACAGTTGAACGTAATATAAATAAACAGTGACATAAATAGTCGAAATAAATAATTAGTAAGATCGTATAAATAAGTAGTCGTGTTAATTGTTAAATAAATAAATAGTGTTAGTGTTAGTTATTTTTTATAATTTATTTATAAGGACGTTTCGATGCTGGTCCAGCATCATCTTCAGCTTCTACAATTAATTAACAACAATATATTATAGAAGCTGAAGATGATGTTTGACCAGCCGAAACGTCCTTATAAATAAATTATAAAAAATAAATTCTCTCTAATTGATCCCATTTCTCGTTGGATCACTACTACACAACATGTTAGTTAGTTAGTTAATTATAGTTTTAGTCTTAATTAGTTTGTTTTAAATAAATGTTTAATATTAGTAATTGTCATATTCATTATAGTTCAATAAACACTTATTTTAATTAATACTAATTATCTAATATTTACACTTCACCCAAATAAATGAAAACGTGACAATATAAATTGAAAACGCTATAATAGTCATTATTATCCTAAAACCTGCATAAAATTCCAATATAGTCTGAACTTTATACGATCAGGTATCTATTTACCGTCGTTCATTGTAATTCTATTGATCCTTATTTCATTTTAAATTATACCATTCATTTGTTAAAGTACAAAATTTACATTGCAAAAACGCGACCTGGACGGTTTCTTCTTATTCTTCTTCCCCCAGAAAGTCTGAAATAACATTCTCCAGATAAAAAGATTTTTCTAATTTCCGATTACTTTATCCAACAAAGCATATTGTAGTTTTCAGGGTATACAAAAAGAAAATGAGCTGATTTGAAATAGAAATAATTTTTCTAGCGCTAGACAGGGAAAATTGCACAGAAATGTAATTTAAATTATTCGATTTGTTACAGACGGCGAGTAAGTTAACCAATCTATTTCTACTATTATCTTAAATTTATTATCACGCTGTCTGGGAGCTTTCGCAATGGATGTTGTAAAGCTCTGTTTAAACCAAATAATGATATATATTTGCCAATCGGTAGTTCCGTAAACTAACGTGCACTGGCTTACAAAAAAATGGCGTACAGTCTTTTTACCTTCCGTCACCTTTAGGCACGGTGTAGTATCTATAGGTGAGTGCACGACGTATTCCAATACACTACGAAGAATGGTTAACTAACTGGGCTAGTTCATACAGTGTGCCACTAGATGTCAGGTTTTGTTGCGACCCGGTTGTTACACAAAATATTTAAAATATTAAATTATTCATATATAACGCATAATATTCTATATTTTCAATCATTACCTTTTATCTTTTGTCAGTTCTATGTATGTATTTTGTACAAATTCCATACAGAAGGGTTTCTATATTTCCAGTAAAATTATAAAACAAAAAACAACATATGTCAAATTCACTTGACATTGACACTTTTCAATCAGAAATTTATCTTAGTACCTGTTTCTGTGGTTATAATGTAGCTGGCTACCGCAAAATTGTACATTTTGGCACCTTAAAAAGACTATATTTCTCTTTATTTGATCCATACTCTGTTGTGCATCTTGTAGCAAAACATTTTCTGTCAAATGGTAACGGGTCGCGTTAGCACCATTTTGTTTCCCAATTACTTAGCCATGTCAACGCATCTCGTGCTCTCACCTATAGATACTACACCGTGCCTTTAGGTAAGGAAGGTATTGTCTTTGGTTAAAAAATTCGGTGGTGAGTTTTTGATGAATAACCACGTTTTAGGGTCCCTAGAATACGATTTTACTATTTTTACGATGATGTGTGCGCGCGCGCGTGTGTCTGTGTATGTGTGTGTATGTGTGTGTGTTTGCGCGCGCGTGCGTGCGTGCGTGCGTGCGTGTGTGCGTGTTTGCGTGTGTGCGTGTGTGCGTGTGTGTGTGTATGTGTGTGTGTGTGTGTGTGAGTGCGCGTGCGTGCTTGCGTGCGTGTGTGCGTGTTTGCGTGTGTGCGTGTGTGCGTGTGTGCGTGTGTGCGTGTGTGTGTGTTTGTGTGTGTTTGTGTGTGTGTGTGTGTGTATGTGTGTGTGTGTGTGTGTGTGTGTGTGTGTGTGTGTCGTCTACGATAACTTCCATACTACCATTCTAAAAATTATAATTCTTTCGTATTTCTCTTCGTTACATCCATGTGAAGAGCTGATTAGATTTTGGTTAGAATTGGACAACCGGAAGTACCCTCATTTGAAGATTTTAACAGTTTTTCTTGAAAAAACTATGTTAAATTTCATTTTTTCACATTTAATGTTATTATAAATATTAAAGAATATTTTATTCTCTATACGATTTGACTGCATTTTATACTTAATATTAAATGGATATAGAGTTAAAAAATTATAAAGAAATTAAATTTTATAAAGTAACCATAGCTGTGGAAACAGCTACTATATTAAGAAAATTCTGATTGAAAGATGTCAGTGTCAAGTGAAATTGACATAGTGTGTTTGTCTTATAATTTTACTAGAAATATAGGATCTTTTGCTATAAATTTTCTGTATGGAATTTGCATAAAATACATGGAAGGTAATGTACAAGAAATAGAATCTTTAGTAAGGAACTTTCTGTATAAAATTTGTACAAATTACATAGAACTGACGGAAGGTAATGTGCTGGCCACATCAGATTTTTTTAAAGAAAGATTATCTACGGATTGTCTAAATTAAGATTTTAGCTCCGGCCATCCTGTCAAATTCAGTAGTGTCGTTTACTTACTTTTTATAAGGATACATAATATACTATTGTTATTTTGTTATTATAAAATTATATGTTACAGTAGAAGCATTCAAAATTGAAAAATTAGTCAACTGGTAAGATTATTAGCAAATTTAACACCATATAAGTACTTATGTGCAAAATAAAATACTGACACAGTGTCAGTGACTCTGACAGAAAATAACGCCGTACGCACGGCTATGAATCAAGGTAATATAACTGAATGAATAAATAAAATTACGTTACAGCGAAAGTATTGTTAAAATGAAATGTTCTTAGTCGAAGCAATATGAATTTTTGAAAGACAAGCGTGTTAGATCCATCCCTATCGCACACGTTTCTAGTCTTTGCAAATGAGAGAGATAAATGCATGCCAATTTGTTAATTCATTCATTATACAGATAACCTTGAACGGACTTCTTTAAAAAATCACCGAACAGTAAAAAAATCTGATGTGGCCAGCACATTACCTTCCGTCAGTTCTATGTATTTTGTATAAATGTCATACAGAAAGTTCCTTGCAAAAGATTCTATTTTTTGTACATTACCTTCAAGCAGTTGTATGTATTTTATACAAATTCCATACAGAAAGTTTCTAGGAAAAGATCTTATATTTCCAGTAAAATTAAAACACAAACATACTGTCAACTGCACTTGACACTGACACCTTTCAATCAGAATTTTCTTAATATAGCAGCTTTTATAGCATAGCTGGCTAATATATGATATTTAATTTCTTTATAATTTTTACTTCCTTGTACGAAGTAAAGAAAGTATTGTAATCGCGAAAAATTTCGGTTTTGAGATTTTAACGGAAATTTGACCATCCCTGAATCCATTCTGACTAATTTTGTCGTGACGTCTGTACGTACGTACGTACGTATCTCGCATAACTCGAAAACGGTAAGCCGTAGAAAGTTGAAATTTTGTATTTAGGACTTCTACATATAACATCTAGTTGTGCACGTCCCTTTTTGGTCATTACATAATTTCCAGAAATGATACTTTATTTAAAGCCTATAATACATTTTAATGAAAAACTATATTAAAATATAATCCAAAACGTTTCAAATTTGGTATATAAGACTTTTATATCAATTGGAATAACATAGCAGATTTTGGTTAAAACAGGCTAACCGGAAGTGATATATTACCTGAAGTTGTTAACAGTTTTTCTTGAATAAAATAGTTTCATTTTGATTTTAGAAATAAATGTTTCAAATAAGAGTTTTAGAGAAATTCTGCGTCTAGCACATCAAGTATTATTAAATTAGCGCTTTGTATAAGCGAGATATGTAAATTTAGAACATATACTTTTTGGTTTTTGTAATGAAGCTTGTTATGGATTAGGACAAAAAATAACAAAAAATAAAAAATAGATGTTAATGTCAAATTACGTCAAACACGTGCAATTTTATAATTGGGTCTATACTTCATCTTCATATTGGTCTTGCGTACAAGGAAGTCGGGTGGTGTTCACATCAGATTTTTTAACTCTATATTCATTTAATATGAAGTATAAAATGCATTCAAATTCTATAGAGAATAAAATATTCTTCAATATTTATAATAACATTAAATGTGAAAAAAAATAATATTTAACATTGTTTTTTCAAGAAAAACTGTTAAAATCTTCAAATGAGGGTACTTACGGTTGACCAATTATAACCAAAATGTAATCAGCTCTTCATATGGATGTATATATATATATATATATATATATATATATATATATATATATATATATATATATATATATATATATATATATATATACTCACATACAGACATAATCGTAAAAATAGTAAAATAGTGCTTATTCATCAAAACTCACCACCAAATTTTTTGACCAAAGACAATACCTTCTTTACCTAAAGGTGGCGGAAGGTAAAAATTAAAGAACTCCGATCAAGGTCATCTACGAATTTTATAAATTAAGATTTTAGATATAGGCGACAGGAAGTAAAAATTTCAGATTTTATAGCGATGAAAAGTGTTTTTAGTGCAAAAAACATTTTAAAATTATGTACTATTATTTCATTAGATTGTAGAACGTGTTAAGTACATAATTAGATAACGTGTGTTAAACTATATGCATGTAAAAAATAAATTTACATATCAGTAAAACTTATCAAACCCTTTAAATTTATTCTGCGGTTATGAGAGTTTATTAAAGCTGACTACATCAATTTTATTTAAAAAAATCTTTCTACGCAAAAAATTGATTATCTTTCAATGAATTAATAAATTTATCTACCCCGATAATTTTATAAAATGCTCGTATTTGTCGGTTATAATCCACTTTGACAATTTTATTCTAAAAATGACTAGATTATTGACACAATCATTTTCCGGCTGTCTAATTTTGTACGAGAATAAAACTATTTTACAGCTCGAATAAACATAAAATGAATATAAAATTCTAGTGATAATATATTGAACATTTCTACGGCTCATTTGACATGAAATTATTTGTAGTCGGGTTCATTAATTCGTACATATGTGCGATTTTATGCATAAAAGGCATTTGTAGTATACATGCATTACACTAAATTGATATTTATTATTTGTAAATTGGTAGTAGGTGAATTTATTTCATGAATGCACAATTCCTTCATTTGGATTTATTACAAAATAATTAGAGGACTTGACTTTATATGGCCCTATTTTGAAACGAAATTAACTCTATTTTATACAATTTTAGGGAGAAACAAATAAATAAATAAATAAATATATCATCACGTCTTATTACCCATTGCTGGGTGTGCCAATCTGCTTAGTACACAGATATCGGTAATGATGAAATATTTGCACCGTGCGGGTGCTTACCAGGCGTTACCTCACGGGCACTCATGGCTGGCGTGGAGTGTGCACCACAGGGGTCAATTTTGTGCCATTTAAAATTGGTAAATATTTGGCGACGGTCGGAATCGAACTCGGTTCCCCAGATTCGCGACCTGACACTCAGGCACGTGGCCACGAGACCCAAGAAACAAGAAAAGTGTATTATGTATCAAGTTTTAAAAACGAGTTACATGCTATACTTTTTCTACGACTGTAAATTAAGACAACAGAAATACACTATTTTAGGTTCTTAAATTGTATAGAATGACAAATGTCAGCTAAAACAGCTAACTTCGCTACGTGCTTATTGAATCAACTGTTAACAGTTGCTAGCTTTACGCCGTGTCCAATATGATCGAAGTCACAGCTTGCCATGTTATTAATATGGAAACCAATACGTTAAGGCCCGAGACGTGGGCGCGTGAGTAACTTTTTGTTCACGATCACGCACCCTCACGTAACTAAAAATCTGATGTGGCCAGCACATAACCTCTCGCCAGATATTTTACCTGGTTGTACGCATAAAACGAAAAATATTTTTAAATACAAATACATGTATTCATGTCTCACTACAAAATAATTCTCACATATATTTGCAAAATCTATGGGATATTTTAATATAAATTATATACAATACATACATTTTCTTTATATTCGATATCCTGAAATTTTCTTTTTTTACTTTCCTTTTCTTTTTCTTTATATTCGTCATTTTTTCGCAAATTCCTTTTATATTATTTTTAACGTATATTCTTTTGCGTTGTTGCCTTTTTATTTATTTTCATAATCTTCATAATGATGTACAAATATTTTTGACAGTGGCATACAAATATTTTTGACAGATTACAAACATTTGAATTTCTTGTCTTGAAGTAGTTTGATATGAGATTTATTTTATATGCATTTCTTTATCTCTAAATTCATAGAAGATATAATAATGAATTTATATTTGTCGAATAAAGAATTTAACGTTTTTTCATATAAGTATTTACATAAATTTTCGATAAATAATATTTAGATGATTTTTTTCTTGTAACTACTACTTCCGATTGTCCAATTGTTGCCAATACTTAATCAACTCTTCCCATTATTGTTAGATTGAGGAATCCATAGTTAAAAATGTCTTAAGTCTTATAGTATTTGAGAAATCATGGATCCAACATCCACACACACACACATTCACACACACATACACACACACATACATGTATAGTATAATATCATACATATTATGAGAAAAATTATATTTTCTGCCACAGTACCTTCGCTGGTATTTTGACTTTTTTGATTGTCACATCACATATATAGCATTTTAAATATTTTCTTTATTCATATTAATATACTATGATGTATAATATTCATACACAACAGCAACAACTCAAAATAAAATTGTAAATTGTATCACTTTCTCGAAATGTCAAAATTGATTCGGTAATCAAAAATGCCAATGTAGCCGTTAGAGGCGCTGACGCTCAAAATGTGCACATCGCCTATAGGTCATATAACATTTTTTGATCGTAATGACCTCCGGAATATATGGTATAAGTTTGTCGGTCGAGTCGCGGAACACTTTGTATAATATGTATAATAAAAATGTATTTGATTTAGGACTATAACTCTAACGACTTGAAAAGCCGACAAAATATTATTATATTTTTCTTTAAACTCACAGTTAAGTAGACAGTTTAACAAGAAATGTAAATACCGAACCTAACTCATATCAACAATAGCAGAAAAAACAAATTAAGTGCCCTATTTTTTGAAGAAATAATTGTATATTTATTTTTTTGTTACTTTAAATCATAAGTGGTTACTAAAGGTGCCGCCTAGAAATAAAATATAACATGTACGTAACTGTTAAATAGCAATGTATGTACCTACTACACAGAGTTAATAACGATCTTGCTATTTGTATTCATAGGCTAGGTTATGTTCAAAATCTATATTCAACGGTCAATTCTGAGTTATTGAAATTTCATTATAGTTAGTTAAACTAATGTTATAAGTTATAGTTCGAATGTAGTTAGTATGTACGATCTGTAAGGCAAGTTACCTCATCATATATAACAAAATTTATTATAACTTTATAAGTTGAGACATACGTACTACATATATTCGCACCTTACTCCAGAAACTATTTTCTTAAGTATTTGTTTAATAGTTTATATGTAGCATATACATATGTATATTACATCACGTATGATATAGACGAGTTGAGAGACAGGGTATAGTATAAGCAATTTTACTATATAATGAAATAATAAAATAAAGGCATATAAAAAAATCTGATGTGGCCAGCGCATTACGGTCCGTCAGTTCTATGTATTTTGTACAAATTCCATACAGAAAGTACCTTGCAAAAGATTTTATATATCTTGTACATTACCTTCCGGCAGTTGTATGTATTTTGTACTAATTCCACACAGAAAGTTTCTAGCAAAAGATTCTCTATTTCCAGTACAATTATAACACACACATACTGTGTCAATTGCACTTGACACTGACATATTTCAATCAGAATTTTATTAATATAAACCGCTTTCTTTTTATCAAGAAGATCAACTCCGAGTAGCACACATCTACCCTAAATCGTTCTTTTTAAAAGGGGATAAATGATCTTGGTACTACCCATTTTCTTCGTCTCCGTCCCCGCGAAGCACCACCTTTAAAACAGGATTATATAGATCCTGAACTGATCCCGAATGTCAATGTCACGTCAATATGACTGACTGCTCTATTTTGTCTTTTTTGTAAGTATTTGATATTAAAATGACATGAATAGAAGAAATTAATTAGTTTGAAACGTTATATCATGTTTCATTACCATAAGAAATACATCCATATTTAAATACTTAAAGGTAAAAGAATTTAATATGTCAAAATCAAATCACATATACAACAGACTATAACCACACGAAAAATTCAGCATATTACTATATTATAAATATAATGCTATATAAGTTTTTATCTTCTACTTCTTATTTTTAAAAATATACCGTTCTTTTTAGGAGTAGTTCAGTTCAGTTCAGTACGAGGTAAGATCAGTTCATTCTCCCCCTAAAAAGAAAGCGCCTATAGTAGCTGTTTCCATAGTTAGCATTGCTGCCTAATTTATGAAATTTAAATTCTTTATAATTTTTATCTTCCGTCATACGTGTAGGTAAGGACGGTATTGTTTTTAGTCAAAAAAATCAATAGTGAGTTTTTAATGAATACGCACGTTTTAGAGTCCCTAGAATAAAATTTTACTATTTTTGCAATAATGTCTGTATATCTGTATGTGTGTCTGAGTGCGCGTGTGCGTGTGTGTGTGTGTGTGTGTGGTGTGTGTGTGTGTGTGTTTGTGCGTGCGTGCGCGAGTGTGTGTGTGGGTGCGCGCGCGCGCACCTGTATGTGTGTGACGATTTTTTTTCCGTCGATAACTTCACCACTACAATTCTAAAAATTATAATTCTTTCGTATTCCTCTTCGTTACATCCATATGAAGACCTGATTAGATTTTGGTTATAATTGGTCGACCGGAAGTACCCTCATTTGAAGAGTCAACACAATCTTATATGGATGCAAACCCAAATCTTTTCTCAAAATACGCCAAGTTGTCATCCTTGAAAGGCCAAGTTCTTGAGAACGTCGATTAATGGACTGATTTGCATCTTTTGTAACAGCGGCAAAAGTGAAATTTGTATCGAATTTCTGAACGATTCAACGAATAGCAAGCACAGAAGGGCAATTATCTGGACCAAAATCTTCACGAAGATCACGTTGAGTTTGATTAAACGTTGTTGAAGCGTGTATTTTGTCATGATTATGAATTGTCAAACTATAGGGCGCGAGCAGACACGTGACTCGAGCAACCTTGAAGTGCTTTTAATCATCTGATTTGTATGCGCGTGTCATTTTGACAAGAACAATGTCTCTTTGACAAGACCAATGTTTTGCTTTATTTTAATTTTGAATTGTTAAAAAGTTTATTATTTTTAATTTCATGTGTTTTACTGCATGAAAATTGTAAAATAATAACATTTTAGCAGTTCAAAATTAGAATAAGTCAAAACATTGGTCTTGTCAAAGTGACATTGTTCTTGTCTAAATGACACGCGCACACAAATCAGCTGATTAAAAACACTTTAAGGCCGCTTGAGTCACGTATCTTCTCGCGTCCTATACTAAAAACAAACGACAGCTATTGAGATTTCTACAATTTTAGATAAGGTTGCTATAATGTTTTAAAAACATATCGTTCCTATTTGGAAACTCTTTATTTATTTATTTATTTATTTTTCGATAAAAAAATATTTTGGGTATAAAATTTGTGAAAATAGTACAAAACCCGAAATGTCAATAGCACAACCTGTTGTATTCCACAGCTTACAGTGCTCATCCATTTTCCCAATTTTGTTGGTAATACCGCTCTCATATCTATGATCTGAAAACAGCATTTTATCCACAGTAAATATCAGTATCACCGATCGGTACACAAACTTCAGCTTTGGTTACGTTGCGGCACCCACAAATATTTGACTACACGGCCATAGCGCTTAGCGGCTCCTGCGACGCGTAAATTCCGCCGAATTTATTTCGGATCGAGCCGCGTGAAATATGGATTTGTCTAGCGGACGCGGCTGTTTCGACTATTAAAAATTCACGTGAAATACGGCCCTGTATCCAGATTGCCACGAAGCGAACCGCGGGTGATGAATTCCCGCATGTTTTGCTGTTGAATAAAATAACTTTATTAATTTTGCAAAATAGGAAATCGTACCCAGTTGGACTGCAACATGGATGAACAAACTGCACGTTTAAATCATTCATTCGCTGACAAAACACAATACAATATTTATTTTTAAATATTTACATTCAGTATACTTTTATAAATAAGCGAAATCTGTATTATCATTTTCCTTTCTTACAGTGCTGGGACTTTTCCGTATCGCATGACATAAAAATCTGATGTGGCCAACACATAACCTCTCGCCAGATATTTTACCTGGTTGTACGCATAAAACGAAAAATATTTTTAAATACAAATACATATAGATATTCATGTCTCACTACAAAATAATTCTCACATATATTTGCAATATCTATGGGATATTTTAAAATAAATTATGTACAATACTTACATTTTCTTTATATTAAATATCCTGAAATTTTCTTTTTCTACTTTCCTTTTCTTTTTCTTTATATTCGTCATTTTTTCGCAAATTCCTTTTAAATTCTTTTTTACGTATATTCTTTTGCGTTGTTGACCTTTTTACTTCCTTGTACGAAGTAAAGGAAGTATTGTAATCGCGAAAAATTTCGGTTTTGAGATTTCAACGGAAATATCCATTTTGACCATCCCTGAATCCATTTTGACTAATTTCGTCGTGACGTCTGTACGTACGTGCGTATGTATCTCGCATAACTCAAAAACGGTAAGCCGTAGAAAGTTGAAATTTTGTATTTAGGACTGCTATAACATCTAGTTGTGCACCTCCCTTTTTGGTCATTACATAATTTCTAGAAATGGTACTTTATTTGAAGCCTATAATAGATTTTAATGAAAAACTATCTTAAAATATAATCTAACACTTTTCAAATTTGGTATATAAGACTTTTATGTCAATTGGAATAACATAGTGGATTTTGGTTAAAACAGGCTAACCGGAAGTGGCATATTACCTGAAGGTGTTAACAGTTTTTCTTCAATAAAATGGTTTCATTTTGATTTTATAAATAAATGCTTCAAATAAATTTTTTAGAGAATTAAATTATGTGTCTAGCACATCAAGTATTATTAAATTAGCCCTTTGTATAAGCGAGATATGTATATTTAAAACTTATATAATTTTTGGTTTTTGTAATGAAGCTTGCTATGGATTAGGACAAAAAATAACAAAAAAATAAAAAATAGTTGCTAATGTCAAATTACGTCAAATATGTGCAATTATATACTTGGGTCTATACTTCATATTGGTCTTGTGTACAAGGAAGTCGTGTGGTGTCCACATCAGATTTTTTTATTTTCATAATCTTCTTAATAATATACAAATATATTTGACAGAGGCATACAAATATTTTTGACAGTGACATTTATGTGTCAATTACAAACATTTGAATTTCTTGCCTTGTAGTAGTTTGATCTGAGATTTTTTACATCAAATTATTTTATATGCCTTTCTTTATCTCTAAATCTATAGAAGATATAATAATGAATTTATATTTATCGAATAAAGAATTTAACGTTCTTTAATATAAGTATTTACATAAATTTTCGATAAATAATATTTAGACGATTTTTTTCTTGTAACTACTACTTCCGGTTGTCCAATTGTTACCAAAACTTAATCAACTCTTCCCATTATTGTTTGAATGAGGAATCCGTAGTTAAAAATGTCTTAAGTCTTACAGTATTTGAGAAATTGTGGATCCAACATCCACATACACACCCACACACACATACGGACATCATCGTAAAAATGTTATAATCGGATTCTAGGGACCTTAAAACGTGCTTATTCGCTAAAGTGGATATGCGATTTTTAGCATGAATTCAATAACTCTCTTAGCGAGAGGTAAAAATCTGGTGTGGCCACCATAATACCTCCCGCCATGTACCGCCCGATTCACAAAAAAGATTAATCTAATACTTATTTTTGGATTAGCGAATTTTACTCTAATTTTGGTAGTTTATTTCTTAAAATATAGTCTAATCTAATCCAAATAACTACCTTTTTTGATAATAAAGTCAAGATTAAATTTTAAATACCGGGATAAAATAGAATTCACTAATCGAAAATTAAGAATTAGCTTAAACGTTTTTGCGAATCGTTAATTTTTATTAATCTAAACACATTACTATTATTAATATAAAATGACTAGTTCTTTGACAGTAACATTTATCTGTGTTACATACATTTGAATAACTGTTCAACCGAGAAGTTTTGTTTGTTTAAAGCGTAGGCTCCGGGATTTAAATTATAAATAATTTTATAAATTTATCCATAAAATATATAGAAAAAGTATTTGAATTAATTTTTATAATAACATTAATGTCGGAAAAATAACATTTAAAGGTATTTTTTGAAGAAAAAATATTTTGAGCTTCTAGTAAAGTGCCATTTCCGGTTATCCGATTTACACCAAAATCTAATGGGCTCTTTCCATTACAGAAAAAGTTCAAAATACAAGGTTTCAAAATTTTCTGAATGATAGTATTTGAGTTACACATACACACAGACATCATCGTGAAAATGTTAAAGTTGGACTCTAGGGACCTTAAAACGTGGTCATTTAGCAAAATCTCGATATGCGATTTTTAGCACGATCCCTATATCTCCCTTACCAAGGGTAGCGGGAGGTAAAAATTATGTCATTCTAACATCTCGGTACAGCTTCTCGTATCGCCTGGCGATCATATGACGTCAATTTTACGTCATGAGATAGGTGATACGGCAGTCCCAGCGAGGAAGTATTGATTTAAATAACCAAATAAATATCGCATAATGAAATTTTCCCCTTTACAACGCCCCCCCCCCCCTTGTATACGCGCTTGGTGGGCACCCATTTATTTAAAATAATAAAGATACCTGTGTAGTATTTTTACATATGAACACAAAAAACGAAACACACAAGTATCTATATTGAAATAATTACATATACCAAGTGTTTACCTTTTTACAAATTTTATATATACAAAGATTATTATTTGTATGTGGGTTTTTTTTTTTGGGGAAGACAGCAAATCATTCAAATCATTCGCCAGCGTATTTAAAAAGAGTATGAAGAGTCAGTATTCGGAATACCATGATACATTTTTACGTAGCACCAGCCCGCGGTGTAATATAATAATCGCTCATCAATGTTCATTTTTCGATTTCTTAACATCCATTAAATAATTTTTTAAAATTTAAACATGATTCTGAGTTAAATTAAGTTACAGAAATCTATAAAAGAAAACTAGAAACTATTTTGTTTCGTTCTCCAATATCTTATATTTCTAGTGACGTAGGTAGGTGCCAGTTGACAGACGCTGTTCAACGCTCCTCATATGTTTCGAAGGTGACAGGAGTTCGACCGGTTTGCTTGGAATAAATGACACAAGAAAATTTGTCATGTTTTATACGCGATACACGTGCTAAAATGTATTACTTTGCGGCTGATTTCCTGTCTTATTTATGGTATCGATTTCACAAACCTTACGAATTGAACGCGCGCCTATCCATATAAATTTTTATTAAAAAATTTGTATAAATTACGCGGAGATTTTACATGGATGGAAAAATTGGTGAAAAAGCGCTGAAGAAAATGAAGTGTGTTATCAAGTGTAAAATGTATAAGAAATGAAATGTAAAATCAAGAAAAATACAAGTGCTATTAATATACGATGACTCCATGGAACGAGCGATGTGAAATATTTCTCCTAAATTCAATTGGGGCATTTATCATAAACGACTTTAGTGTTTGTAATAGTAAAATTATATAAAAATAATAATATAAGAAATTACTTCAAATTTAATCAAATAAATTTCTTAACATATTTTTTATACTAGCGTATTATAACAACAACTTTTCGATTGTCATTTCCGTTGTTAAATGAAGTACTTTTAAGCACTAGTGCTTAAAAATGACAGTTTAATGCGTAAAAGTAAAAGTACTAAATACCTATTATAACTGTTTATTTATGATAAATATTTACAACGCAATTACTTAAATTACTAAATTGAACATTTGATGTCGTTCTTAATACTTCTTCTTGGTTAACTTCAATGTGGGTAGAAACTGAAGTAGATGTGCTGCTGGATTCTGATTCTTTGTCGACAATTTTTATTTTTTTAATTGCTGTTTCTTTTTCTCCCAAAATTTTTCGCGAAATTTCTTTCTTATTTTCCAAAGAATTTTCAACGTAGCCTTCAGCAACAGAACTTGAACGCCACCCTTCATGTCGCTTGAGCACTGTAATGTCTGCTCCCGAATCAGCCAAAAATGTTGCAGAACACCGCCGAAAGCAATGCCCGGTATATTCTTTAGCATTTGGGAGGCCGAGGAACTCTGCATTTTTTTTTCCAGTTGAGTAGGTCGAAGTTGTGCGTACTTGCGAAACATTGCTAAACAGTTCCATCGATAAACCCTTCAGTTATCATAAAAAAATCGTGAAATATTCGTTTTAGTATTTGGAATATTAATTTTTATGAAAGAAGTAGAATCTTCAATATCTCCTACACGTAAAAACGTAAGAAGTTCCTCCCGGCGACATGCCCCATAGATTCCAACAATTAACACAACCTTTGCCAATAAATAATCCTTGTCATCAGCTTCCTTCATGAAACAAACTATCTCTTGCTTTGTGAATATTTTTGATTTTTTAGGCTTATATCCACTAGCTTTTCTTTTTACGAATGCAATAAGATTGGTAAATTTACTTATATCCACATTCTTAAGGTATATCATAGTTCGGAGCATAGAGTAATTACTCCATAAAGTGGATGGCTTATAAATGGATTATAATTTTGAAAAATAGGCTAAAACTACCATTTCTGTAATGTGCCCAACGTTTTTCTCCGCACACCAACTGTCAATTTTTTTGTAAGTTTCTTCATACAATTTTTTTGATTTTCCTGGAACCAGTGTAGCCAATGCAGCCTCTGCACCATTTTCAATATCAGAGTCAATCTCTGAGTCACTCATTTTAAGTAAATTTATTACAAAAATTCTCAAGAAAAATTATACACTGAGCACGTTGACATAAATGTTTATTAAACAACATATTGAATCCCATAGCAACAAAAAGATGAATCTGATGCCTGCCTACTTTTAAATTTTGAAAAATTCAAAATGTTGATATTTGAGAATAAATATAAATAATCTGTTTTAAAACGCTAGTATAAAAAATCTTGTATGTAATACGTTGCGAAATCGTGTTATCCAAGTCGGCTACGCCTCGTAGGATAATTTTCACGTCGCGTGCTTAAAACACATTTCTTTCGCAACTTATTACATAAATAGCTATTATTAATTTCCGAAAACTGTTATTTTTGCTCTCTATAAAATGTCCTTGAAAGCTGTGACGTCACAATCACAGACATCAAAAAGAGACGGAAAAGAGAGAGACATGGTTAGTTTTGACGTTTGGAAGACACATGTTTAACAACTCAGCTGTGGCAGAGAGGGTAGTTTATTTATTGTGACGAAAGAAATTTGAGCTCTTCTCGCCAGTGTTTTATAATGTCTGCAATACGTAATTGTTTTGTACCTGATTGTTTTAATAATTCTGAGGATACGTCTACGAAAATATTTTTTACGTTCCAAGTAAACATGATATTAGTAAAATGGGGTTTGAGGTAGTGTAGAGCATAAAATTCTACATCTAAGTCAATAAATAGAATTACCTTTCCATGCATTGTAACGACAGAAATTAAATATGAAAATATCAAAAATTACGTTGAAAATATCGACAGCCATGGAATTGAACAAAAAATAAATAAATGCTTGACGTTTTATCTGTCACAACTGGTCACAACGTAAGTTAACTTATTTGACGTTTCTGACAATTTGATTTTGTCTCTAGATTTATTGTCTGAAATGATTAAAAAATGAACATTTATACGAATGAAGAGCTAAATTCGTGACAAAGTTTGAAAAGACTGCTAATGTAGAACCCTTCTGCAGTACTAAGGTAGATGTATTGAAAATGAGTTGAGTACATAACAGCATCAAATAAAATAATTTGGTTACGCAATGTTGAATTTTTGATATATTCATATTATTTAAACAAAACTGTATTTTCTTAACTTTATTTATTAATTTTATATTTCTATTATTGCCATAAATAATGATATTTGTCAAATCACATTGTCAGAAACGTCAAATAAGTTATCTTACGTTGTGACAGATAAAACGTCAAGCATTTATTGATTTTTTGTTCAATTCCATGGCTGTCGATATTTTTAAAGTAATTTTCCACATTTTCATATTTAATTTCTGTCGTTATAAAGCATGTAAAGGTAATTCTATTTATTGTTTTAGATGTGGAATTTTATACCCTAAAACTTTTATTTGACGCAGTTTTGCTTAAAATAATTAGGCGAGCAGTAAATTGCAAAAAACTGATTTCCCATGTTAATCTCCTATGTACACCTTTAAAATAGACACACGGGATATTTTATTTATTATTTATTCTCGATATTTTGAAGTAATAATGGTAAAATAAATGACTTCATTTACATTTATTACTTTATTTATAATAATACTAACATATTAAATAACAGATTAAATGCACTAGCAGCGACGAACAAATTGAAAATAATATGAGTACCCGGGCATTCAGAGATCGAAGGAAACCAGGTAGCAGATAGTCTGGCTAAGAAGGGGACAAGTTTTCCTTTCAGAGGACCAGAACCGGCTTTCTGAATCTCAGCGGAGACAGTTAAGCTGGAAATAAAAACATTTCTGAATCAATGGCACAAGAATCACTGGTTGGAGTCACCAGGGCAGAGACACTCAAAGCTCTTCCTAAATGAACCAACCAAGAAAAGAACGGAACGTTTACTCCTAATGAGCAAACAAGACGTTAGATTAATAACAGGGCACTGTCTACTAAACAAACACCTACACACGGTGGGACTAACACAGGAACCAACATGCAGGGGGTGTGGTGAAGAGGAAGAAACCCCTCAGCACCTTATATGCCACTGTGAAGCCTGTATGAGCAGCAGATATAATATCCTGGGGGCAGAAAAGATCCAGCAGAATATGCTAAAAGATTTAGATCTGAAGAAAACCCTGGAGTTTATTAAACAAACAGGACTCCTAGAATAGGAGTAAATCTGGAGGGTATAATAGATCTACAGGTCGCAGTGCAGAGATTCACAGGAGACCACCTCTTGTAATATAATAATATAATAATAATAACATATTTATTTGGCACCCAAAAAAGTAAAGTTCTGCGCACGCCAATGCTTCTAAAGTCATATTGTAGTCCTACAACTTCACTCATGTAATTTTGGTTTGAAGGGTAACTTTCTGTACAAGTCTATATTTATCGCTTTTGAGTTTCAACTTGACATTCTTACAATCAAACTTGTGCGTAGATATTGTGTGTTAATTACAACGTCTCTCCTAATTAATGGTACAATTGAGAACCTACCTCAGGTAGTGATTATTTCCCCTTCTTCCTGTTTTCTTACAAATATCGCCGACGTCGTAAATAAACAATAAGTAAATCAAGTCGTAACTTAGGGACAATAACTTCCATTCTGACCCAGATAGCATTAGATTTCTAAGCGGCCGTAAATTCTCAATCCCAGCTTATTCGTTCCGGTTGCCAGGATACAGAGTACAGTGCACAATTGCAATTGGTCTCTTACATTACAAAATCTAACAATTGCGAGTAACGGAGATTAACGTATTTGTCATAAGGAAAAATACGCACGATATTTATGAAAGGATATTTACGAAAACGCGATAATCTAGTATCTAGTATGAGAATATGGTACCTATAAAATTCATGAAAAAATAATGCTCTATTATGTAAAAAAAATCTGATGTGGCCAGCACATTACCTTCCGTCAGTTCCATATATTTTGTACATACAAATTCCATACAGAAAGTTTCTTGCTCAAGATTCCATATTTCAAGAACTACCTTCTGTCAGTTCTATCTATTTTTTACAAATTCCACAGAAAGTTTCATATACCTAAGAGATTATACATTTATACATTTTTTAAATATTTAATTCCACACTGTTAAACATTTTAACAAAAAATTACAGAATTTCAAAGAAAGTTTCCCATGAAGCTCCAATATTTTTAAATTGTGAGCCTTTTTCTTAAAATAAATACTTTTGAAAAGTCTCTAGTTTAGTCGGAAAATAATATTATTTGCAAATTTTAATAAAATATGAGACCCTCACTGCAATCTACAGACAAAAATCAATACTACATACCTGGAAATTTTTATAAAATATTAATAATTATTTTTATGTTTCATAACACATTCAGATAGTTTAAATATATTGTAGTTTAAAGTATTTTTTGGATATTTAATTTTTTTATTGAGCAAAACCAATAAATCGATAGATTTTGCATTGGATGATCAAAAATCAATACATGTTCTGGCATCTGTACGGAATATCCTGAACTACTATGTTTATAATAAATTATTTAAACAAATGTATTTTAACTTATAAAATTATTTTTTAAATATGTTAAATTATTTTTTAAATATGTATTTCAATTTTATGCTTAAAAATGAATAACAACTAATCTTTTTTAAATTGTTAATAACAATATTTATAACCTCAAATCTCAAATGATAGCTGACGGCAATTGTTAAACAATTGTACCTACAATGATTAGAACAGAAAACAAAACAAATTTAGGCAATTTTTATTTGACTTCAAGGTGGTATTTGGTAAGAAAACATTTGTTTAAACAGCAGATATGCAAAGAAGTTATATTTCAGGTGCTATAAACCGGTTTTCAAAATTTTTGGATAATAAAACAAATCAGTTTGTGTTTGGAGTACCTACTAAACTTGAAAAACTGGTTGTGGAAGTGAAGTCGTTATAAAAACAATATTTTATGTATTATAATAATAAGTTATGTATATTTGTAAATAGTAATAATTATATGGCATTGTTATTACTAAATATGCATTGTTTATAGAATTGCAAATCAGCTGATTACAAGATTCATTTAAATGCAAACATTACAAATGTTTGGAGTTATCCTACGAAGAATACTGTTGTTTAAGGGATAAAATATCGCAGGACTAAACTTCAGGGGTTGTTGGTATGTTCTGGCTACTTAATTCAGTTTTGGAATACAGCCAAATAAGTATGCAGGCCAGTACCAAAAGTAAACAAGAGAATTGAATTTAGAATTTGCTCAAGTTTTTATCCGAAACATAGGAAACAAACACACAATTGTTAAGACTTTAAAGAATGGTTCACAGATTTACATATTGAAAATGTATTACAATTACCAAATGAAATAATTCAGCAGTATTAAGACATTTTGCATGTTGTAGGTACTTAGGGTGGGGACCGTACAAGACGACCTGCAGGTATCTCAAAAGTACTATTCGTTGCAGAAAATTTTACAAATGTTGGCAAATTGTATTCGAAGACTCTCCGAAGCATAACAGAAGTAAGAACTCAAAGAGATGACGTGAAAGAACAAAATATTGGGAAGAATTTCTTGAACATAGCCTAGAAGACAATAATTTTATTGTTAATTTAGTATTTTTATGCTAGAATTTAGTATCATTGTACACTGAATCTGCTGATGTATAATTGATTTACTTTTGATGAAAATTTTATACTGAAAATTTTAACGAAAAAAAAAAAAATATAAGTATGTTAAATGAAATGTATAAGAGTTTAACGATATATATTATAATTATAGTTTATAAATTTAATACTTTTATACTTAGAATTTCATGCTGAATCTTTTGATATATAAAATACTCGTATTAACTTTTAATGAAAACTTATTACAAAAAAACGGGAAAAACTGTAAGTGTCATGTCATTGTGATATAGGTATAATATTTTTTAACTTATTTCGAATTATTTGTTTATTTCTGCAAACTACATTATAAGTACAATATTTAAAATAAGTTATTGTTAACAATTAATGTTTACAATATTCATAAACATTTAAAAAGTTCTTTTTCGTACATACTTTTGTAATGGATGTAACCAAATATGGTATTTATTAATATAAAAATTGGATAATATGTGTAATATTTTATTTATTAACCTCCTAGAATACATATAATAATAATAATTTATATAAAAATTATAATACATTGTCAAAATTTTAAGAAATTCCAATGTTTTTAATTTGGTATTTAGGCGCCGGCGCTTCTCATATTTCACATACCACAAATAATTTGTTAATATAACACAACGGTGGTTGCAATTAGTACTAACGACAAAAAGCAACAAATTCATATTTTAAAACAATTAATACGAAATGGTTTATTTGCAAATATAGCTGTATCAAATAATAAAATCAGAAAAAATAGTGTTGTTTGTATATTTCCCCAATGTTCATTTTAAGTATATTTGTTTATTGTTACTGTCATTTGACATTTAATATTATAATTATTGTTTATACTAATTAACGAGTAATTATTTGTTATTTTTTTGAGGCTAAATGTAAATAAACTCATAAAAAAATATTACTTAAAAATCATTATTTATAAATTGTTTATAAAATCATAGTTCATGTTATTGCCGAAAGATGCCTCAACTGGTATTGATTTTTGCTAATCCAATGCAAAATCAATCGATTTTTTTGGTTTTACTCAATAAAAAATTATATTGTCAAAAAATATTTTAAACTACAATATATTTAATCTGTCTGAATAGGTTATGAAACATAAAATAATTATTAATATTTTATAAAAATTTCCAGGTATGTAGTGTAGATATTTACCTGTAGATTGCAGTGAGGGTCTCATATTTCATTAAAATTTACTAAATTTTCATTTTTCGGCTAAATTAGGCACTTTTCAAAAACATTTATTTGAAGAAAAAGACTTAGAATTTAAAATAAGCGAGGTATTATTTAAAACTTTTTTTGATATTCTTTAATTTTCTGATCTGACATTCCGTTGATCAGTCAGCTGATTTTGTTGATATAAAATAACAAAAACAATACGTGGTGTAAAGAGTATAAATAAGTAAATACTCAATTTAAGGGTGAAAAGGGAATCAAAGAAAAACAGAAGGGTGCGTTTTGCAGAATTACAATTGTTTGGTAAGCATATCTTTTAAATTAAACAATCATTTAGTTAAATTTTCGTTTATATGTACAGGGCCGCTCCGTGCGGGCGGGCAGAGTGTGTCCCGTACAAAGGCCACACAATTCCTGAAAAGATTTAGTTTTTTCAGTACAGGCGCCTTCTTTAAGGGGCTTAATTTTCATATCTCCCCAAATGCTCATATAAATAATACTAGGTAAAAAATGTATCGATAGGTCTGGTGTGGAATCAGTGTGACGACAAGCGATCGAAAAATCAATAATAACGATCATGGGCAGTAGATGAACTTAAAATATTAAAGACAAGCATCGTTTGACGATACACAATCTAAAAATCTGATGTGGCCAGCACATTACCTTCCGTCAGTTCTATGTATTTTGTACAAATTTCATACAGAAAGTTCCTTGCTAAAGATTATATTTCTTGTACTTTACCTTCCGGCAGTTGCATGTATTTTATACAAATTCCATACAGAAAATTTATAGCAAAAGATCCTATATTTCCAGTAAAATTATAAGACAAACCCACTATGTCAATTTCACTTGACACTGACATCTTTCAATCAAAATTTTCTTAATATAGTAGCTGTTTCCATAGCTATGGCTACTTTATGAAATTTAATTTCTTTATAATTTTTTAACTCTATATCCATTTAATATTAAGTGTATAAAATGCAGTCAAATCGTATAGAGAATAAAATATTCTTTAATATTTATAATAACATTAAATATGAAAAAATGATATTTAACATAGTTTTTTCAAGAAAATCTGTTAAAATCTTCAAATGAGGGTACTTCCGGTTGTCCAATTCTAACGAAAATCTAATCAGCTCTTCACATGGATGTAACGAAGAGAAATACGAAAGAATTATAATTTTTAGAATTGTAGTATGGAAGTTATCGTAGACGAAAATTTTGTCACACACACACACACACACACACACACACACACACACACACACCCACACACACACACACACACACACACACACACACACACACACACACATACACACACACACACACACACAGACATCATCGTAAAAATAGTAAAATCGTATTCTAGGGACCCTAAAACGTGCTTATTCATCAAAAACTCACCAACGAATTTTTTGACCAAAGACAATACCTTCCTTACCTAAAGGTGACGGAAGGTAAAAAAAAATACGGGCCAATCACATTTTCATAGTAAATGCCACAACATACAATGAGTTTGGTAGGATGTAAAAGTGCCTAATCTTGGATTTTCAAGCCTCCAACCTCCAATATTGGTTATTTTGCTTCTTAACATATCAACTCAGATAAAAGTGCGCCTAATCACAATTTCCACAAGTTCTTGTGGTATGTAGCTCTTCATGATAGACGCTACAATTAAAAATGGGCCCCAAAAATTTTGCGGGCGGGCCCCCGAACTCTTAGTTACGCCACTGTGTATGTGTGTATGTATGTATGTCTATGAATGTGTATGTGTGTGTACGTTCGTGTGTGTGTGTGTGTGTGTGTGTGTGTGTGTGTGTGTGTGTGTGTGTGTGTGTGTGTGTGTGTGTGTGTGTGTGTGCGCCTGCACGGTGCGTGTTTGTATGTGTGTGTGTGTGTGTGTGTGTGTGACGATTTTTTTGGATCGCATAACTCCAATACCACCTTTCCAAAAATTATAATTTTTGCGTATTCCTTTTCTTTATATGACGAGCTGATTAGATTTTGGTTATAATCGGTCGGCCGAAAGTACACTATTTTAAAGATTTAATGTTATTATAAATGTTAAAGAATATTTTATTCTCTATACGATTCTGCAAGTCCCAATAGTACAGATTTCATTGTTGAGAAGAAAGACTACTGCTCTACAAATCTCGGTATATTTATAAGAAATCAGATAAAGTCTACCCCAGAAATCCGGCCGGCAGTTAGAGTTTACAATCCATGATTTGAGAATTCTTCAAATTAAGCGAATAAGTCTTGGCCGTGGATAAAAATGCCTGCCTTTTCATTCGGAATAGAATTCGAGTCTACGTTAGCTTTAACTTACGTTCACTTACGCTATCGTGATGGCTGGACCAGTCATCCTACTACTGTCGTCTCATTTAAAATCAGAAGAAAGAAAAAAAATACAAGTTCAAAGAGAAACTCTTCCGAGTGGAAAATATAAATTCGCGTTCTTTGCTCCGACCCAGAGAAAAGTATTTAAGCTTGAAAAATTATTAAGGGCAAATAATGGCGTCCGCTGTAGACGTTTAATCTAATTAATTTCACATAGTTATTTTCTAGTCACGCCGGTCTACGATGATGAAATTGTTAATGTAAAGTAATTAAAGCAAACTTAACTACTCTGGACTTTGTCTTGATCGTAATGAAAATTATTCACACTTCCAAGGAAACTTATTCTACACTTATAACCTTCGTTGTGGAACAGGAATAACAAGGCGTGCAATTATAGCTGAAGTTGATTTCAAAAGGTGCATTAAGACAACAAAATCTCCATTAATCGACTATGTTTTTATGTACATCTTAATTACAATGAATCAACTTAGCAGACAGTGCTAAAGTATAAAACCACTAGAAGGTCCAAGCTTTATTTGTAATTTTTAAATATCTATAGGCGGTGTGCACAAAAGTAGTCAGCGCCGACAGCGGACAAAAATGACAAAATGGTTACTCATTGAAACATAGCAAGGTTATGTTACATGTCAGAATAATTTTGCAATTTCTATTTTATAAAATATTTACAATGAATGCAAATGATAGGACGTGAAATATTATGTGATGCAGTGGGGGATGTAATAATTCTTACAAAATTACCGATTGAAGTATCAAATTTTACAAATTTTCTAGAAGATTATATGAGGAACAGATGCATAAGAAAATAACTTTTCAACAGATATCTTCTACTAACATGAAAAATTCTTTTAGGTATACATATTTTCTCATTGTAAAAGATACTTATCGTATGAATAAAATTCCAACAATGGTCGTCTGATTGCAATAATGTATTATGTAAAAATGTGTTTCTTTAGTTAATATTTGAACAAGATATAATACAAGAAGAAGAAAATTGTCTTAAATTTGTATAATATTTGCAGTTGTATGAAATAGAAGTCTATTTTTGACATAATTCGTCAATTTATTATAGATTTTGTACATGTAATGTTAATGTTAAAGATAGAAACTCACAGGGTTCGTATTTTTCGTGTATTTTCTTTTCCGAGCTTGTGCAACAGTGCAACTAATTCCACTTAGAGCCTGGTATATTTTCAATGAAGAATCTTCTTCATTTATTGCGAATATAAAAGAAAGATGCTAACATCATACACTGATATCGTGATATGTATGTAGAAATTTTCATTTTTCCAATTCTAATCATTCAAGTTTTCCAACTTTTTAATCTCAATTTCCATGTTACATTTAACTAATATTATAAATTATAATATGTATTTAAATATGATAAAATGGTTTACAAAAATCGCACATATTATGAGAAAAATTATATTTTTTGCCACAGTACTTTCGCTGGTATTTTAACTTTTTTGATTGTCACATCACATATACAGCATTTTAAATATTTTTGTTATTCATTTCAATATACTATGATGTATAATATTCATACATAATAGCAACAACTCAAAATAAAATTGTAAATTGTATCACTTTCTCGAAATGTCAAAATTGATTCGGTAATCAAAAATGCCAATGTAGCCGTTAGAGGCGCTGACGCTCAAAATGTGCACATCGCCTATAATTATTATGGGATTCTAGGTATTTCTGTAAGGTCTATAGCAGTTCGAATATTTTGTATTTCTGTATTTTTTATATTAAAACTGAGAGTATTACACACGCGTGATACAATTTGAACTTGGTTTTGCGGAAGAGAAATACAGAAAGTAAGAGTTACATATTGACATTGACAACTGACATATTATGTCAAATTTGCTAGCCTTTATTGTATTTAGGTACAAGTAAAATTCAGCACGAATCATATAAAATAAAGATCACAAGAGAATAAGAACGATTTTAATCAGTTTTACGTGCTCTTGTAAACTTATTAACACATGACGTCATAGTTTCTAGTGATATTATATTTATGACGTAAACCAATTGACTGGCTGGATGCCCTATAGGTACCTATGTACCTATGTAATGTATGTATAATTATTTTGTAAATTTTTGATTTATTTTTATTGTACCTTACCCATGGGTGATACAAATCACTACAAAGACATTGGTTATAAATATAAAATCTGTATTATAATAGACTTTGAAATAAATAATTCTGTTACTGTTTTACAGGTTAAGATATAACAAATTTCAATATGAGTCATATTATATGACAATGAAATGAATCAAAGACATACGTTACATAAAATTGTAATATTCTTCAAAATTATGTGTTATCTCAAAATTTCTTCAACGGAATTGTTAAATTCGTTTTACTTGCATATATTATTTATCATTTTACAAATTTACAATTGTACATCGTACACCTACCCAAATTATCTTATACAGGGTATAAAAAAATAAGTATATTAAATTTAACCAATAATATAACTCGTCGAGAGCAACAACATTTCTTAATAACTTTTTCTCAAAATCGCATATTTTTTTAGCATTTTTACAACCCCGAAAATTGACGAGTCGTTCCAAATATTTTTGTAATAATTGAATGCAGTAGCAATAGCTATGAAAACTTTTGTTTTAGTAATTGACAGTCCTGTCAGTTTTTCCAATAAAATTTTAACATTAGTAAAAGGTAAAATTCTGGCAAAATGCTTATGTTTAAGAATAACGTATACACAGACATTGTAATTACCTACGGTGAAGTTCTCAAGGTCAACAAAGTTACACGAAAATCATCCTTTTCGTAATATTCGTAAATTTATATTGTACCACATACAATATCTTTGAGATTATCACAGTTTGACGTGTCACATATGACAATTTAAAATATTTTATAAGAGAACAATTACTTTCATACTATGTGCAAAAATTTAATTGTTTCCAGCACTTCAATTTTGCGAATAAGTTGTATTGTTCATTGAAAGGATTGGATATATTAGAGAAAATGTCTTTAATAATGCACAATACACTTATCTGGTCACAAAATTCCTTATACTGTAAGAAGGAAACACAATTTTCAACAAAAAATATTATTAATTGTTTGGGCGGGAATAAATTGACGAGTCATTGGACCTCATATAATCTCACCTCGTTTAAATCGACACGAGTATGTACTTACATTTTTTGAATAACATATTTAAACTATTATGATTTGCCGTGTTGACACACGAAAATTCATCTCATAACCTCATAACTATTATGCTCTTCCCACGCTCTTATTCTATTCTCACAAGTTCAGAAACCTGTTTTAATACACAATTTTATAATTTGGTATTTTAAATTTCTTTATTTTAAAAATTGTACTATTACGAATTTATTAATAATAAATATGTTTTCCGTTGATCGTTTATTAATTAGGTACTGTGTCTGCAAGTACGCAACCACTACGCGACAATTTTTGTGCTGTGTACATCGAACTTTGATTCAGACAGCTGAGGGCAGCAGAGATCTTGCCAGTGGCGGGTAACGAAATTTTAAACAAATCTTTAAAAAAAATAATTCAAAAATTAGTAGATTTAGAAAAAAAAATTATTAAGAAAAATTGTTGCTCTCGACGAGTTACATTACTGGTTAAATTTAGTGCATTTATTTCATTTACAGCCTGTATGTACAATAATTATCATAAGGTTGGCAACAATGCATTTGCATGAAATCGTCGTATAATGGATTACTTGAGTGACGATTTCAAATAAACACCACGATTGTAAAACGTAAGTATCTCCAAATACTGTTGAATATTGAAAAAGCATATTTCAATTCATACCTTTATTGCAATAGAGGTACTGCACCAAAATTTCATAAACCTTGAACCGCATGAACTTTAATTTCCTTAGTCCTTACTCCAGTCTTCACTTACCTAGAACAAAAGAGAAAAACAAATCAATATTTTTAGTTATGTAGTAAACAAAATCCCGATACGGATCTGATTGGTATCGAGTTTTGGTATCTGGATATCCTGACCCCCTGAACGGATGTGATACACGGCAGGATATCACAGGCAGGATACCGGAATATCCTGTGAAGGGGAGAGGCAATCTGCAATGCGACCTCGGCCAAATCAAATTTTGACGGTTCATTCAATCATACAGTGACGTCTAGGATTCAATTCGAGAAGAAAATCGCAGGGAAACGCATGTGACCTAGAATGGAGAATATATTTAACGGCTATAGCAAGGATTACAATAGTATAACATGGATTTATTTTTATGGGATTGTGTGCTAGAGTGGATATTATTTTTTGAAATATCAAAAAATTATTATTTCTCGGCTATCCTACAACCAAAACTATATTAAACAATTTTAAATTAAGGTGCATTCGCAAATAAAAATTAGGTCTTGATTTATGGTTTATACTTTAGATTTAAAGACTTTCTATTCACACTTCAGAATTTAGGGTCTCTAAATCCAAAGTCTGAAATGATATAGATATATACACCTATCTTTATTTAGTATCCACTTGGTGGATTCGGCTTTTTAAACAAATGCGAGAACATGGAGCCTGTCATAACATAATTGCTGAAATATAACCAATAATGCCAAGCGAATGACAGTTTCACGGCGCGCAGGTGTCTTGTTAAGTACTGCTCTACCGATATTTTAATCTTGTTTTTGAAGCATTTACACAAATGTCTGTACATATCTAAACTAATTTTCAGGTAATTTAAACTTACATTTATGAATGACTTAAGGTACATTCACAAATGAAAAGTAGGTTTAGATTTATGGTTTATACTTTAGATTTAAAGACTTTGGCCGCATATTATATAATGACTCCATTCACACTTCAGAAGTTAGGGTCTCTAAATCCAAATCATAAAGCTAAACATTGCAAGGTCCAAACTTTAGGTTTATGATTTAGTTTGACGTCACAAACTTCGCCAATGAGAACGAGTCTGAAATGATATAGGTATATACACCCATCTTTATTTAGTATCTACTTGGGGGATTCGGCTTTTTAAACAAATGCGAAAAGAAGATGGAGACTGTCATAACATAATTTCTGAAATATCACCAATAATGCCAAGCGAATGACAGTTTCACGGCGCACAGGTGTCTTGTTGAGAACTACTCTATCAATATTTTAATCTTGTTTTTGAAGTATTTACACAGATGTCTGTACATATCAAAACTAATTTTCAGGTAATTTAAACTTACATTTATCAATGACTTACTTAAAAATCATAAACCTAATTTTCATTTTTGAATGCACCTTTATGCTACTAAATTTATTGAATATGGCTGTCAGTACATTTTCGGCGCAATCATTATATAGAATGTAATCATACTTCGGGGAAAAAATGAAAGTGCATATAGTACTGATCAAAATGAATAAAAAAGGCTTAATCAACATAGGTCCGATCTTCAATAGTTTCCAAAATATAAGGCAGTGAAATTTTTTTTCACGAGGTTTACCTCTGCTCTCGAAAACTATAAGAGTTACAGCTTCGATTACATAAGACTTTTTGTTTACCTTTCAGAGGTCAACTTAGATGTACTTTTGTTTTTTTTAAAATCAAATAATAGGGGATTCCACCATTTTTTTTATAATTTCATCAGAAAGTAAAAGTAAAATTAAGACTATTGGTGAAAATCCGGTAAAAAATTCCTATTAATAAGCGAGTTATGGTCCCCCGAAATTTGATAATATAGATATGACGTCACGAATATAAGTTTTTGTATAAAACTGTTTTCTTCATAAATCTAAAATCTAAAAATATTGTAAAACTGTACAAGTCTACATGCTTTATAATTGCCAGTGTATCAAAATTATTAAGTTTAATGGAAGAAATTTATATTCAAATAAAAACTGTTTGAGAATTGCAGTACTGGACTGGTAGCCACGTGTCCGCTATTTGAATTTGTCTACTTCCATTGGTAGTAGACTCCACCCAGGGACGTAACTACGGGGGGGCCTGGGTGGGCCTCGGCCCACCTCATTGATGTGTTGGCCCACCCTCTGGCCCACCTAAAAAATTTGAACATATTTGTTTATTTTGTAAAAGAGATAATAATTTTAGAACGTGTAATACAATTTATGTGGATGTAAAAGGTACATATTGTAGAATAAACATTTTAGATTGTATTTGAGCCCACTGCCAAAAATGTCTATCCGTGGAAAAAAAATTAAGTAACTATTTTTCAAGAAATCGCCGCAATTCTGTAGCAAAATTATTCTTTCTTATCAACATTGCTATAGCAAATAATCAATAATAATTGGAAACACTGACTAAAATATGACACGTTACATTTGTTTCTATTGAAATTGATTAGAATTTTTGTTGCTAGTATTTAACAACTTTCTTACAGAATTGAGATGAATGTTGATTAATATGTAGCTAATTAATTTAGCAGATGATACCATACTGGACACGCCAGAGATATTTGTAATATGGAAGTATATAAGAAAAGTATTTGGACTAATAATAGATATTATACCGAGTATTATACCAACTATTTCTGATGAATTCACAAAACTCAAATTATTTTACAAAAATTAAAATATGTTTAATTAGCGTTTACGACAAATTTTATATGGAATATAGTAATTGATAATTCCTTATTACATTATTTATCAACATAGAAAAAAAATTAAATTATATAAAAAATTATTTTTATGCTCCAAGCACGAACGAGTTATTAGGACGAAAGGCTCGTATCTAAAACCAAAATTTGGAAATCGATTATGACACTTCAATAAAGATTAGTTTGATTTTTTAAAATTGTTAAATTAAAGTATGTATTTATTTATATGGGCGCTGCATTTTACCAATGAATCCTGGAAACCTATTCTGGATTTCGCAAACATGAAATAAGCATAGAGTACCATAATTCAATGAGGAGATGTCTTCATATTAATATGTCAAAAAGTACAGAAGATGATAATTTTTGTAACGAAGATTTAACATTAGTTATAGAAAATGTTTCCTTTTGCTAAGCATTATACAAATTAATATGCTAGCAGCAGAATATCATTTACTTCTCAACACAATAAAATTTTACGAAAATTAATGTAAAACTGTAATTAAAACAATAATGGCCCTACATATTTGTAAATTATATTTCCCGAGAACTTTAAATTAGTAATTATTGCATTAACAATTCGAGTATTTTCAGTGCAATTTCTGTTTTCAAATTTTAGTTATTACTTAGAAGTATTTATAATTTTTGTTTATTTTGTTTTGCCGTTTCTATGCTGCTATCTATAATCCATATATTATGGTGATATGTAATTTAGTTTTATTGTAATACTGTTCTTATGATATAAGTATGGCCCACTCAGATTTTTCATTGGTCCCTCTTTGGCCCACCCAGAAAATAATTCTAGTTACGTCCCTGACTCCACCCCTAACTTGGCATACGTTATATATTTGTAGGTGGTCTTTGAGTCGCCAATCAAAATAATATATATGAAAAATCGGTCGCTTCAGTTTGTAAGAAGTGAGATAAATTGTTGTAATGTATTATATATTTATAGTGTATTTTTAATTATTTATATATATATATATATTGTATATGGTTTGGAAAATTATAATAATAAAAATAATAATAATAATAATAATAATAATAATAATAATAATAATAATAATAATAACAATAATAATCGTTTAAATACAATAAATTAATCGACTTAACTTAAACTTACGCTAGTTAAATTATACAAAAGTTATACTTGAAAGTTGTGTAACAATGTTTGCTCTTTAATGAAGAACTATATTTAAAGATTACAGCAGACATTTAAGGTTCAGGACTCAAAATGTGCACTGAAACGAAACTGCTACAGAATGCGAACCGAGAAGTAGAAGTAGGCTTTCAAAACCTTGACCCACAAGGGTTGTCACGCTACATTTATATAAACAGTTTCTCTGATAACTAGAAAGGCGTATTACAAATATGTAGTATATATTGTAAAGTTTTTATTTATTTGGGTGAAGTGTAAAAATCAAAATTATTACTAATTAAAATAAATACGATAAAAAATTATTAGAAGATAATAAAAATTACTATTCCTATGGTTAAATAAATATTAAATACTAATTTAAGACTAAGAGTATAATTAATTAAACACCAAGATTATTTATTTAAAAAATTAACACGACTATTTATTTTCATGCTATTTCTTATACTGTACTCTCGTACTTTTATTTAACTAACTGTTCATTTATTTCACTACGCGTTCCAATCTTAGACTGTCGGTATGTTGCAGACTCTTGTAGACTGTTTACGCGATATTTATATTACTACATTTATGTCACTATTTATTTAAATTACACTCAACTGTCCGATCCAGTATCACCAACTGTCCACTCTCTCATTGTTACTGTTCTCGTATGCTCTAGCTTCCCAATACTCGTCAACTCTACCGAGTATTTACTTCCACAGCTAATCCCAGTATACCAGTAACTCCAGACTCGCCGTTACTGTCCTCGTATACTGTAGCTTCCCAATACTCTTCAACAGTACCGAGTATTCATTTCCACAGCTATCTCAATGTACCAATAACTTCCCGAGTAGTCCACTCGACACTATACTGCATACGCTTACCACGAACTGCTATTTTACTAAACTCACTAACTTCCACAACCTCGTCCACAACTAACAGAACTCCACAGCCTCTGTATACTCAACCCCCAATCACATAACTAATATTATATGATCAGGGACTCAACTGAACTGTCTGTCCGTCTTCACTAATGGAACTCAACTCGTCAACTCAACTCAGCCGATAATGTAACTATGTATATGTAACTAAGTAAGTCTCTCTCGGGCATAGCTGCGTCCCTTTTATATAGCTGCCATTACCTTCTAGAGAGCTCTAGAATATTCGACCCCATAATAACAATGAACACAAAAGATGCTCACACGTTACAATATATTCTTCATTATATACATAAAATAAAAATAAATATATCATCACGGCTGCTGGGTGTGCCAATCTGCTTTGTACACAGATATCGGTAATGATGAAATATTTGCACCATGCGGGCGCTTAGGCGTCACTTCACGGTCACTCATTGCAGGCGTGGAGAGTGCACCACAGGGGTCAATTTTGTGCCATTTAAAATTCGAAATATTTGGCGTCGGTCGGGATCGTACCCGGTTTCCCAGATTCGCGACCTGATACTCAGGCACGCGGCCACGAGACCTCATATGGATCTAATAATAAAAGTTTATTATTTACTATGTTTTCTGTTCTTCTCAATTATAATTTTTACTTCCTTGTACGAAGTAAAGGAAGTATTGTAATCGCGAAAAATTTCGGTTTTCAGATTTCAACGGAAATATCCATTTTGACCATCCCTGAATCCATTTTGACTAATTTCGTGGTGATGTCTGTACGTACGTACGTACGCATAACTCAAATACGGTAAGCCGTAGAAAGTTGAAATTTTGTATTTAGGACTGCTATAACATCTAGTTGTGCACCTCCCTTTTTGGTCATCACATAATTTCTAGAAATGGTACTTTATTTGAAGCCTATAATAGATTTTAATGAAAAACTATTTTAAAATATAATCTAACACTTCAAATTTGGTATATAAGACTTTTATGTCAATTGGTATAACATAGTAGATTTTGGTTAAAACAGGCTAACCGGAAGTGACATATTACCTGAAGTTGTTAACAGTTTTTCTTCAATAAAATGGTTTCATTTTGATTTTACAAATAAATACTTCAAATAAAAATTTTAGAGAATTAAATTCTGTGTCTAGCACATCAAGTATTATTAAATTAGCCCTTTGTATAAGCGAGATATGTATATTTAAAACATATACTTTTTGGTTTTTGTAATGAAGCTTGCTATGAATTAGGACAAAAAATAACAAAAAAATAAAAAATAGATGCTAATCTCAAATTACGTCAAATACGTGGAATTTTATACTTGGGTCTATACTTCATATTGGTCTTATGTACAAGGAAATCGTGTGGTGTCCACATCAGATTTTTATATATTTGTGATCTTTCCAACACTAATTTGAAAGCCCATGAGGTGGCGCCTGTTAAGCGACTCCAACGGTATCTGCATAAAATCATTAGAAATATTTGCGAATAAAAGCAAATTGGCACACCGAGAAATGTATAATAATATATTTTCACTACTTCTTAGTAAAGTACATTATTACATGAATCTATAAGTACATTTACAGGTTTGCATTGGAATTGGAAGCCACGGAAGTGAATTTCAATCTTACCATCTTATTTCCACAAGCATGATAGGGATAAATATAGTCCGGATCTGAGTCTGTGGAAGTAACGTACGCTTTGGGCCACAGAGATTTAGCAAAGTGATAAGTTAGAGAGTGTGATCTCTTAAGCTCGGTCTAAGTTGTTGGCGGCTTAAATCTTATTATGTATGAACCATAAAATACTTACTTAGAACTAGTCGGACACTGTGTATCTACTAGATTCATCAGACTTTTCGTACAGTATATTTGATGTTTTCACTGTCTATATTTTGAAATAATTGCATTACTTAAAGCCTGGGTATAAAAAGCTTAATAAATTGGAATGGAAACTGCAAGAAAGATATTGGAAGCAGAACTGCACAGGAAAAGGAAGCATACACTAACATACAAGATTTATTAACAGCATGCTAGTAAATTGAGAAAAAGATTTGCAAAATGTCTTATATGGCGTATTGTACTACAGTGTGTTCAAAAAAATTCCTAACTCGGAGTAGGTTACGAACAAAGAAACGTATGTCAATTTAAAAATATTTAATTAAATGTCAATTTGACATGAGGTATTGTCAAAAATGTTATCTAAGAAATCAAACTTTTCGTTCTTGAATCTTATTTTAGAAATGGAAACAAATTAGAAAACGACGAACGGCAATATACTGTATCCTTTTTTATTGTCTTTTCTCCTTAAAATTACATTTTAAGATCAATTTTGACAATTTGACTTTTGAATTGAATAATGATCAGACATACGATTCTCTGTTCATTGCCTACTCCGAGTTAGGAATTTTTTTGAACACACTGTATAAGGCTGCGAAAGAAGGAGAAAAAATTTAAGATGTGGTTGCGGTTACGGGTGGCGAAATTGGGCGGAAAGAGAGAGTCAGGAACAAGAAGATGTTGAGAAGAGAGAATCTATAGAACTGTTGTAAGAATTTTTATGTAACTTCTAAGTACTAAATTTTAAAAGATATTGTTCTTTAAAGAGCATCATGAAAATATCACGAAATATCTATTAAATATTGTACAATTAATTATTGAAACATGTGTAATATTTTGAAAGTCACGTGATCTGAAACAAAATCTTACGTCAGAGTACATACTATAGCTACTAGATAAATTACAGCTGACTCGTCCACCATTTTGGAGCCACTTAAATTATTCAATATTAGTTACAGTATTATTAATCATACAAATTATCTATGATGATGGGTTGTTCTGCTCCAAACTGGGCAAATTATTTGAGAAATGGTCATAATAGTTACAGATACTAATGCAAAACATATGTTTTTCTCTTACCTCAAAAATCTAAAGGAGCCGTATTTTTTCTTGTGTATAAATAAATATAAATATGGCAAATTATAAAGAAATTAAAATTCACAAAGCAGCCAGCTGTGCTATAAACATGGAAACATTTACTATATTAAGAAAATTCTGATTGACAAATGTCTGTGTCAAGTGCAATTTACATAGAATTACATGTGTTATAATTTTACTGGAAATATATAGAATCTCTTACAAGAAACTTTCTGTTTGGAATTTGTACAAAATACATAGAACTGGCGGAAGGTAATGTGCTGGTCACATCAGATTTTTTATATTACTATAAAAAATATTGCCTAAACTTTCATTAGAATACTTTTAAAAAAATGTGAAACCGGCTCATTGAAGAGATAATACAAGGGCGAAGAAAATTTGGAATGTTAACTGAAATTAAAATCGGACAGGGTTACGAGAGGCTGAAGAGAGAGACGCAGAACAGATTAAATTGAAGACTACTTTTCCGTTGAGATCTGGACAAAATTTACTATATGATGATAATATTTTTTATAAATAAATAACATACGTAAAATAAAATCATATTAATAGGGCTATTCTGTAAGCATCGTTATGACATAAAGAATCGTTGAAACGTTATATCGTTGTAATAACGAAAATCATTTAATAGGCTTATTCTGTAAATGTTCGTTATGACATTACGCATTGTTATCAATAGTCATTTCGTTAATTATAACGATAATCGTGAAAGTGGTATTCTGTAAACAGTAATTTAATTCTACATAACGAAAAAATGATAACGATATCGTTATTTATTATCGACTGAAAAAATCATTAGTTACATAAACTTTTTGTCAGTTTTTTTTAATTGTGTCAAAATAAAATTGCTACTATGTTGAAGGCAATATTAAAATAATTTAATATATATATATATATATATATATATATATATATATATATATATATATATATATATATATATATATATATATATATATTCTTAGCGTCTAGCGCAAGCTTCACAATTTGTGTACAGATGGTAGTAGTAGCTCTAGCATAGCCCACAACAAGAAGAAGAGTCTGACAACTGACACGTTGACAATTAGCTCTCGCCAAAAGTTATCTAACCTAGAAATTTTTTGTGTATATATTTCATTTAAAATTATTATTTTATTTTAGGAAATAAAGTTCTTAATTTGCTTTCAAGGTTATTATTTTTAAAATGTGTTACAGAATATGGATATGAATATAACGATTGTCGTTAAGTAGACATAACAAATTTCATAATAGCGATTTCGTTATGATAACGATTCGTTAAGCGAATATTTTACCGAATAGGCCTATTAATGTGTCATAGTACTCACATTTGAACAAAATAATATTAATTTTAGTTTTTTGTATAAAACTAACGAGTAAACGATATTATTTGACATTAGACATAACTAACAGGCCTATTCTACTAAAAAAATATGTATCGTTACGTGTCGTTACCAGGCGACATGTAGTTATAATAACGATTTTTGCCAAAACCCTATTCTACTAATTTATTTATCGTTACGTATCGTTACTTATCATTATTTTATGTCGTTTATGAACGACAAGTTCACATGCCTCGTTGAAATCGTAAAGTTAGATATATTTTGAAAATAAAAGTAAAAATGGCTGAAGAAGATATTTTATTAATTGTAGCTGAGCAAGATATTATTATTATTATATTATTATTACATTTTTTAATATGACATTTTATATAATCGTCCTTTTACTGTACCGGAGGAAAATTTCAGAATTTTTTTTTTAGTAAAGAAGCATGTAGAGATTTATTTACGCAAATATCACCATATATGAGGAACTCGTTGAAGTGATGGTTTGCCAAAAATTTCTAGATTATTTATAAATTATTATTTATGCGTATTACATTACATATGAATGCAAATAAATGTTTTGTTTTCAATTCAGATGATGCAGCTTTGCATTTTTTTTTTTTTTTGCTCATGGAAGCTTTCAGAAATCCATAGCAAGGAGGATATCAGTAGAAAAGGATTCATATATGCGGTATTCAGTCAATCATTAATAATCATAACATTAATAGAAATCTGCAATATTATTGTTCATCATTTTATAGACATATACCTATATCAAATTTCATACGGCGCAAGTAGATATGGAGCGTGTATTTTATGTACGATGAAAATTTCAAATTTGAATCAATGTCAAATTTGAATTGAAAAACAAATATAAATTTATTCTGTCAAAATCAACATGAAGTTAGTCATCTCAACGATAACTCGATAACGATATGATTAGTAGAATAGGGCGAGAGCAGACACGTGACTCGAGCGACCTTGACGTGCTTGGAATCAGTTGATTTGTGTGCGCATGTCATTATGACAAGAACAATGTCACGTTGACAGTACCAATTTTTTGACTTATTTTGATTTTGAACTGCTTTAATGTTATTATTTTACAATTTTTAGGCAGTAAAACATATGAAATTAAAAATAATAACATTTTAGCAGTTAAAAATCAAAATAAATCAAAACATTGGTATTGTCAACATGACATTGTTCTTGTCAAAATGACATGCGCACACAAATCAGCTGATTCTAAGCACGTCAAGGTCCCTCGAGTCACGTGTCTGCTCGCGCCCTATACCTTTTTGGCATTTGTCGTTATTAAAGTCGTTCAACCAAATACTTAACGATAGTCGTATGGTAACGATATCGTTGTACATATTTTTAGTAGAATAGGCCTGTTAGACGTAAAATTAAATTATTGTTTGTACATTTTTATTTCTTTATAAAGAGGTAAATAATGTTGTAACAGTAAAAATTTAAACTGAGTTATTGCCTTTTGACGTATTTAAATAGTGGCCATTTATATCAATAGACTGTAATTTATTCGAGACCTTGTTGAATAAATGTCTGAAATTAGAATATTGCAGAATGTAGAATATGAATTATTTAGATTTTGTTTGACGAATACTTTGTAGAACTCTGTAATTTTACATTCACGTATCTGTGGACATAGCTTTGTAGACATGAAACTATATAAATCCAGCAAAATCACATCACCATTGATTATTCTGCGACAGTGATATATACTATACAACATTTTTATTCTCGTAGGTTGAAAACTAATCCACACGTCCCAGTTAAATCTCTACGAATTTAAAACTCCTATTTCAAAGCAAAAAAGAAAAAATAAACGAGAATGTGGCTCTTTCACAATAAAATCAATTAAAGACTGGACAAAGGTTCTTTATATGTCGTTGCTGGTGTCGGCTGCGATGTATCCGGGACTTTAGATGCGGATTTAAAATCAATTCTCAGTTTGTTGTCTGTATAGTGAAGTGTTAAGCCTTGTAATCCCAAGTGTAGACGAACCTTTATGATAGGGATAGCCTTTGTAGTTAAAGATTATCTCTGAGTCTGGGTTTTTTGCTTTAAATTTAACCTACTTTCTTAATTGTTTGGACTACTAATTTGTAATTAAAGTTTTCTATACGATTTGATTACATTTTATCCTTCATATTCAATGGATGTAAAGTTAAAAAATCTGATGTGGCCAACACAATACCTTCCGCCATGTACCGCTAGAGTCACAAAAAAGATTAAGCTAATCTTTATTTTTGAGATCCCATGGGGTCTCGTAGCCGCGGGCCTAAATGTCAGGTCGCGAATCTGAGGAACCGGGTTTAATCCCGACCAACGCCAAATATTTCCAATTTTAAATGGCATAAAATTGACTCTTGTGGTGCACTCTCCACGCCAGCAATGAGTGTCCGTGAGGTGACGCCTTGTAAGCGCCCACACGGTGCAAATATTTCATCATTACCGATATCTGTGTACAAAGCAGATTGGCACACCCAACAATGGGTAATAAGCCGCGATGATATATTTATTTACTTAATTTTGGATTAGCGAATTTTATTCTAATTCTGGTAGTTTATTTCTTAAAATATAGTCTAATCTATTCCAAGTAACTTCATTTTTGATAATAAAATGAAGATTAAATTTTAAATACCTGGATAAAATAGAATTCACTAATCCAAAAATGAAAATTAGTTTAAAATTTTTGGAGTACCGTTAATTTTTATTAATCTAAATACATACCTACACATTTACATATGCTGGAAACTGTATTGATTTCCTTTCCTATTGTTCTATTTAAATTACTATTATTAATTTGAAATGATTAGTTCTTTGACAGTGACATTTATCTGTCACTTACATACATTTGAATAACTGCCCAGGAGTATTGTTTGTTTAAAGCGTAGGATCCGGGATTTAAATTACAGATAATTTTATAAATTTATCCATATAATATATAGAAAAAGTATTAATGCAAACCTGTATAAAATTTAATAATCTTTAATTTTTATAATAACATTAATATCGAAAAAATAACATTTTTTTCAAACGTCATAAAAATGGCATCTTTTGTGACTTGATTCACAAAGTAGAAATAAAATAAATAAATATCCATAGAAACTATATAGAATCAGCCAATAAGAAGTATCTTGTACAGGGTCCGGCACAAAGGACAGACGTTTTTGAAATGGCTACTACTCTCCCCCTATTAATGCGAGAGAGGTGGGGAGTATGCCGTTAGACTCGTGAGTTCCTAGCATTTTGTTACCAGTTTGGTGCACTGTATCGCAAACTTGCGTCATCGGCCCTTACTTCTTCGAATACGGTAATGGCAATGCTGTTACCGTGAACTCGGAGCGCTATGTCAAAATGATCACCAACTTCTTTTCACCTGAATTAAGACGACGACGTGTTCCAGTCCGACGTGTGTGATTCCAACAGGATGGGGCGACCGCCCACACAGCTAGAACAACGATCAAAGTTATTCGCCCTCCCTTCCCTGGTCGCCTTATTTCCAGGTTTGGTGATGTTCATTGGCCTCCTCGGTCCCCAGATTTATCCATCTGCGATTTTTTCCTATGGAGACACCTCAAGGCTCGTGTATACGACCACAAGCCCCGAACTCTGGACGAGTTGAAGGAGGCAATTCGCGTGGAAGTCGCCCAAGTTGAGGAAGCGATGTTGGAGAGAGTCTACGCTAACTTCCAAGAACGCCTCCAGCAATGCATCGTCAACAACGGTCACCACATGACTGATGTGATTTTCCACACTTAATTGTCACAAATGCTATTTCACTGCGAACCCGAATCCGTAAATAAATTTGTTTTTGAGTAAAAATTACCGATTTTATGATTTTTTAAAAACCAACCGTTCTTTGTGCCGGACCCTGTACAATAGATATCTGTATTATCGCCCTAAATGACACTATAACTCAGTAGATAACCTAAGAATAAAGTTACTGACTACCCCTCTTATAAGATTTAAATTGATAACCTATAAAATGAAATATAGACAGTTTACATACTTTTAACGAAATAACAAATAATATAATTAAAGTACAGCAGACGTACAGATTACAATAACAGGGACGGTAATAAAGGTAAGAATACTTCGAATTAAAGTGATACAAAAAGATTATATTGTAGGAAGATGAATTGAAATATAGATAGAAATGTAAAATTTAGGTACTAGATTAACAAAATGAATGAATTACATTCCTTAAATAAAGAAGAAAAGTATGGGAATATCGCCGAATATTTCTCATCTGAAGCATCAAATAAGAACATATCAAATTGCTCTTTTGTAAGGGCTTTGGATTTTTGGAGGGAATATCCTTGTCCTTGTTTTTTTAAATTAGCATGAAGTTTTAAATATTAGCCAATATTTATCCCATGTTTAATGTTTATTATTGATTTTATCTTGAATATTGTGACCACATAGTTGAGCTTTTCATTTTAAATTGACTCGCCATTTCCGAAAAGTATGCCGAAAATACGTGTTCAGAATAATTTTTAATCATTTTTTCTCATCACACCAATGAAGAAATCTCTTATACGCCGCTTCATAGAAC
>OY720461.1:31665975-31758475 GCA_963082715.1 Harpalus rubripes | reverse complement strand
AACCGTAACGAAACCGTAACCGAAAACCGCACCGATATTTGACTTTTTATGAAACCGTAACCGAAAACCGAAATCTATATTTTATTTCTTCAAATATGGAAACCGAAAACCGAAACGATAAATAAGTTCGTTCTGTAACCGAAAACATAACCGAACCGAAATAATATCGGTACTAAAACCGTAAATTTAAAATTAGGTATTTTTTATTAACCCACATTTTTTCGTAGACATACTTTGCATACCTTCGAATTCATAAAAAAAGGGATTTTTTATTAAAAAAAAAATCTGATGTGGCCAGCACATTACCTTCTGTCAGTTCTATGTATTTTGTACAAATACGGAAAGTTCCTTGCTAAATTAAATATTCTATTTCTTGTACATTACCTTCCGGCAGTTGCATGTATTTTATGCAAATTTCATACAGAAAATTATTATTTTGTGACGTTTTCTATATACAGTATAATGTATCTGCAAAAATAAAAGATTTATTATTATTATTAAATTAAATATTCTATTTCTTGTACATTACCTTAAAGCAGTTGTATGTATTTTATACAAATTCCATACAGAAAGCAAAAGATCCTATATTTCCAGTAAAAATTATGACAAACACACTATGTCAATTTCACTTGACACTGACATCTTTCAATCAGAATTTTCTTAATATAGTAGCTGTTTTCATAGCTATAGCTACTTTATGAAATTTAATTTCTTTATAATTTTTTAACTCTATATCCATTTAATATTAAGTATAAAATGCAGTCAAATCGTATGGAGAATAAAATATTCTTTAATATTTATAATAACATCAAATGTGAAAAAATTGTATTTAACATAGTTTTTTCAATAAAAACTGTTAAAATCTTCAAATGATGGTACTTCCGGTTGACCAATTGTAACCAAAGGAAGGTAATTAAGGCATTTTATTCCATTTTTTAGTTATTTTTTGCAATTATAATAAAAAAATTACTCACTTGTTGACATTTTTCAATCAACTACAGATTCTTTTCGAATTTTGAATTCCGAACAAGCCGCATATATCTATTAGTACTAGTTGTTAGTAAAACGTGGAATTAAAATGTTATTACATTACGAAATAGGTACTAAATGTTTATCATGTTGCAAAAATAAAAACAAAGCTAATTTTTCATTTAATCCGAAACCGAAAAGAACCGAAACCGTAACGAAAACGAAATTTATTTGTTTTTTTAACCGAAACGAAAACCGATATAATATTTTCAAAAAAACCGTAACCGATAACCGAAACCGAATTTCTATTAATGTAAAAACCGTTAACCGTAACCGAACCCCAAAATTTTTCGGTTCGAGTCCCTGCACCCTGTACCTATGCATATCTGTACCAATAGTGCGGTAATTTGATGAAAATATGTTCCTCTGATTATATACATCAGGGTTTTTTGTAAAGAATTTTGATTACAACAAAGAAAAGCATGTATAAACAAAGAAAATTTGATTACAATAATGAAAAAGTTTAATTAATAATTGCGAACAAAAATTATTATAATATTACTGTTACCGTATAATGTAAAAATTAATATATATATTTTTTTGCTTTTAAATTTTTTCTTGGAGCGTTGTAAGTCAAGGCGGCCCAGAAAATTTTTTCATACGAGCGCAAGATTTTTAGTTTCCCCACTGGTTCACATCATATGTATATTCAGTCTTTTAATAAAATAAACAATTACGTCAACCGTATCATAGGGTTACAGTAGAACTGGGAAATTTTTAGCACGATCCCTATACCTTCCTTACCAAAAATATCGGGTAACTTCTTGGTAAACCCGACCCTGTCTATCATCTGTAGGTACCCACATCAAAGTTAAAAACTCATCGCTAACACTTTTAAACGTGCGAATGTTGAAAACCCATTTCTCTTAAAAGAATTCGTAGATAGTTCACGTGTAACACAAATTGATTTTTTTGTAGAATGTGTGCAAGGCGAAATACAACATACCGAGAATAGTTAGTGCTTTTGTTTTTATTTTCTGTATGAATAACATTCCGGAAATGAAACTGTCAAAGATGCTTGGGAAAGAATGTGCTGAATAGATTTCGCGTGTTTCATGCACAAACTGAACAAGGCCCGGACGATACTGTACTGCAAAATGAGAAGTTTATTAATTCTCCTAAGTGCAACGTCTTCATAACTTATTACTTCCATGCAAGTGAATAAGTTATTGAAAACATGACAGAAATAGCAAGGAGTTATTTTATAAGTCAAAACGTGGACTGTTGTAATCAGAGCCGCTCCGTGGGTATAAGGCGCTTTTTTGCAATGTTATATTTTAACGCCCTCCTAATGATATAAAAATTTGCTAATTACCACACCCTTTAAAGTTTAAACTATACTTTTTATTCTTCAAAAATGCTAGATTCAGGGCCGTAACTAGGGTGGGGCGAGCGGGGCTCTTGCCCCGGGCGTAGCTGTGTATAGGGCGCATAAATATGTTCTTCATTTGATAATTCCCGAAAACTTCTTAAATATAAGCCAAGCACAGTCTTAGATTTCTTATTGCACATTTTGCGAATTAATACTGTATTTCTGTACACTATGACTTTGAAAGTTCGCGCGCAAGGCACCCCCAGCGCGTGGCAGTCCAGTCAGTGAATGTATCGGCAAAAGAACACAGAGATTGAATCCCAGGACTAAAGATCGGGTTTGCTTTTGTTTTTGTGCGAGTCGAGATTTTTCCATCGTTTAGATGAAAAAATTACAAGTTTGCATTGTATTATGATGATTTATTTTACCTTGTAGAACCCATATCTCAGTTTTTCATACTGCTCAGACAAGTGTCTTTAAAGATCGATCTGCCAATCACATTTGCCCATTTGACAGGCAAATCTGGGATAGACACTCGGCAATCTTCTATAATAAGTGCCCGTAGAGCACGGTCATCCCTTTTCGCAATCATCGAAAAACGGCCAGTTTTAACGTTTGTCTTAATATTTCCGATATTTTTAAACTGCAAAATTAAGTTTCTCGTCGTTCCTGACGAATTCTTAAGTTTTTTATAATTTTTTGCCCAGAAAGCCCAGTTTATGCACAATAATAATAGAATTTCGTATATTAAAAGATAAAAACTTTCCGCGAACCTACTTTTTTAACAATTCTACTGCACTGACATGTTAACAATAAGTTTTAATTGGTTTCTTAATGCAAAATCAATAATATATTTGAAGAAAAAAAAACGCATCTTTGTATTGTTCAAGATATAAACATTTAATTCCAATTCTACATTCCAGTTATGGTCCAACTGATATGCGTCAGACATAATGTTGTCTTTATTTTGTTTTTTATAATTATTGTAATTAAAATATACATTGAATACTGTTACTTAATACTAAAACTGTATAGTCCATTCGCCGAGACGAGAGAATATGGAATTAAGAAGAGAGAATATGGAACTAATTCTTGAACAGACACAAATTGTTATGCTGGTCAAAAGAGGATAATTTTGAAGCCGAAATTACCTTTTTATGTAGTTATATTTTTTAAATAATAATTTGCTAAAAATAAAGGGGAAGGGGTGCAATTTTATATTCCGCCCCAGGCGTAAGAATAGCTAGTTACGGCTCTGGCTAGATTTAATATATTGATGAAATTGTCTTAGATTCATTCTTGTAATCAATATAACAATGAGAGAAAATTATCCGTTGGGCAGGATATTTCTTTTACTTTTTAATTTTTAATAATAAACAAGGGAAATTTAATATCAGTAGAAAATAAAAATAATATTATTTCTCTAAGATTTCATGATAGACCTTTTCAATTTAAAGAGATAGAAAATATGCGCAATGGGGATCTGCGCACAGTAAGAGCAAATGAGATCTATGGCGTTTGTTTCTAAAAAAATTAGACGTAAAATGTGAGAATATCTCAGATAACTTTGAAAAATCTTATCGAAATAAGTTACAAAAGATTTTATTGAAGTTAAAATGTCCAACAATGCAAATTTTTTACTGAGAATACAAGTATTTTAATGACTGCAATATTTTTGACGTTTCGTTTGACAGCCCAACTGGCAGTTGTTCGCGCCATTTTCTTACTATTTGCAGCGATAGAAAGAGATAGCCGTTAAATTGAAAAGGTCCATTTCTTCACAAAATGCTAGTAGGTATTTAAATATTGGATTCATTGTAGGATTCATTCTTGTAATCAATATTATATTATTATATTAATCAATATATTCTTTGTTGTAATCAACATTTTCACAGTTATTATTTGCAGACAAATTAAAAAATATATTTTTCACTTCTATCACGTTAATTTGTATAATTCTATTGTAATTTTGGCCTTACGAATAAGAGCATTTGAGAGCCTTGAAACGGCGCCCCTCAAAGTCCGGTGCACCTGCCCACCCGCACGGAGCGGCCCTGGTTGTAATAATTCTTAATTGTAAAAAAGTAATTATTTCTTCCTGAGGATGACCCTGGTAGGATCGAAACGTCGAAGCAAATAATAATAAAAATTACATGACTGCATTCCAGAATTTATTTTTCTCCATATCCAAATCCAGTCAAGAAATTACTTTTCCACATTGTTTATTTTAATTTATAATTTTTTTCTTCCCAATTTTCTTCATATATACACATACATATATTAATACAAGCTTCTAAACTTATTGTTGTGGCATGTATTATTCTTATTTTAGATAATATTGTTTATTACTTTTTACAATGACAACTAAATGACATTTGAAAATATTCGAATATTTACATCTGAAGCTTACTGCATATTCATCGCAGACCATGTCTAGATGGATACAAGGATTAAACTCGGTCTACGTAGACTAGGTTTAAACTGGGTCTAAAATTGACTATGAATAGGTCCACGGTGGTCTAAGTTGACCTAGTTTAAACTGAGTCTACGTAGACTATCATAGTTACTATGAATACGGCTAGGGCCGGTTGTACAATCACAGTTTAAACTATGTTTATTACAAATCCATGGTAATGCGCAAAAATCTTGTTGTACATCAACGGTTTACAGTTTATACTTAGTTTAAACCACTGCACATTTGTTAAACGCTCGTGATCGACCGTTTAAAACTACAGGTAAACTTAGTTTAACTTTAAACTGCCGATATTTTAAGCTGCAGTTTAAACTGTAACAGCCGTATTCATAGTAAAGCAGATAAACTAGTTTTAAACCAGGTCTACGTAGTCCTGGTTTAAACCAAGTCTAAAACTGGTTATTCATTGTCATATTTAGACCTGGTTTAAACCTGATCTAAGTAAATCGATCTTAGACCAGTCTATCTTGTCGGCTATGATCATACATTGTTCTGCTCATGCGTAGTGAATACAATTTTGAATTTTTTGATCATAGCTGATGTTGACTGCACTGATTTCTTATAACTAACACTTCATTGGGAACTTTTTATTAGCTTTTAACTACGAAATACATACAATTAATTATTATCTATAAGTTGTTTCTTGATTGTGGTAACACACATTGATGATTTTAGTATATTAGGATTTGCAAGGAAATAGTTGTTACATATCATATTTTATATCTAAACTATTTATTACCAGATTTACTTCAATAATTCCCTTTACAAAGACATCTTACACCGTACAGTGCTCAAAACTTTCACACTAACTGAAACTGGTCACCCTTTATTGTTAGTTTCATTTTCTAATAATAGTTTTATTCTATCATTTAAATTCTGCAGATTTTCTTTCTTAAATCTGCAAATTTAAATCGTTTTTAGTTTCTATAAAATGAACAACTGAATATTTCCTGGAAAACTAACCTATAAATTTTTCTATTCGATATAATTTAATTTATAAATGGATAGGTATGATAAACACTCTGGTTTCTTCAACGATGTTCCACTATGTTCCTAATATCTTCTATATCATTAACATGATCAAAACCATTAATCTATTACGAACTTCTAAAAGATGAAATAATATAATATCATTAATATGTGTAACATGACAGTAATATTAAAACATTGCCTAATATGAATTTTGAAAATATTTATATTACTTACCATATATTAAGTAATAATTTGCATTAAACACACAAATTATATTGTCTTACTACTGTTGTCAACTGAGTTAGACTCGCAATAAACTAGGGTGCGAGCAGGTCTAGATTTTAGTCTAGGTTTAGACCCGTACTAGCGCTAAACAGCCTCTATGAATAACTCTCTGCGCCGGTTCAAGTTAGACTTGAGATAGACCTGGTTTAAACTTGAACAGATGCACTATGAATACGGCTGTAATTGTACAACCGGCCCTAATAGAGTGTTAGTCCGTCAGAAAAATAATTAGATGGTTAAACATTTAGTTACATAAATAGACAGACAGTGAGGTGAAAAGTGTGAATTCTGTCTGGGCAGTTCAATATACAGACGCTGTTGGGTCAGTTGAGTTCCTATATAGACGCTTTGGAGGTCGATAGTCGTGTTAATTGTTTAAATAAATAAATAGTGTTAGTGTTTCGTTATTTATATTCTTAGTCTTAATTAGTATTTAATATTTGTTTAACCATAGTAATCGTCATTGTTATTATCTTTTAAATATTTATTTATCGTTTTAATAAACATCTATTTTAATTAATAATAACTCTTTGATTTTTATCCCTCACCCAAATAAATAAAAACGTTACAATTCGTTCTTTCTTCTTCCTCTACACTGCATAATCAAACAAACAAATAGTTTTCGTTTTGAGAGTTTTTAGATCAAAACATGACAACTGACAATATGCTAACATTTTTATCCACCGCATTCTGCAAAAATCAATTTTGTGCAACACGTAAACTATTTATAAATTCTTTGAAGAGAAATTGCTCTCCCCACAAACTGTTAAAAACTGTTTTAGTTCGATGATGGATCGTTTAAAAATGCACGAGATTTGAAATATGAACGAGAATGTGATACAGTAGTTACATTGTTGAACAATTGGAAATAATTTGTTAATGCAACTCAAATTTGTCAATCAAACTACAGGAGTTTGTATTAACAACAATGCTGCATACGCTCCAACTTTGTACATAGATTAATATGCTTACTTAGTCCTAGACAAGTAGTGAAACAGGATAATTATTGGAAACAATGTTACTGGCATATCTGCATGTTCATACGACAGTGCTAATTCTCCTTTGGAAACATGTATCTTGAGGTATTAAGTACATTGATTTATAAGATTCCAATAAATACTATAATCTCGTTAATTGTAGTTTATTATTATTACACGTTCCTTTAAGCGTATATTAATTATTATGAGGTTTTATATGCATAATATACTGAACAAGAAATTGCTCAATAATTATTGTAGCGTGAGAGTGTATCTACGACACTTGGTCCGCGAGTCCCCAGTCAGTGCGCGTGAGCTGACGCCAATGATTGAAGTTCTAGAGAGTTTAATAGTTAGAGAAGAGGGGGAGCCTAGGTAGGCGATCGATAACATAAGGTAGTTGTGTTAGCAAGGGGGAGATAAGCGACGTACGTTAAACAGGCACAGACAGAGTTATGGGTGTATTCTAAAGACATGCCGTTATTTATGAACGGACCGTTAAAATTAAGATATCCGTTAACTAGATTTTGCTATTCTAAAGACACTATCCGTTAATAATATAAACGGAGATCCGTTTATGTTATCCGTTTATAAATAAAATTTAAACGGAGAATGATTCATAGCCGTTAATTGTAAACGGACGACATTTAATACATAAATATTTAGAAATTTCTTAATTGTACGCAGAGAATGGTTTTATCACCCTTTACTGTTTACTTCGACCCTTGGATTCATAAAATGTAATTAAAAGGAAATAAATAATTTTTATAACAAAATTATACTCGTATCTACATAACCCATAAAAAAAACGGTTCGATGAAAGATTTTAACAATACAAAAATTATCCATTTCTCGTTCTCAAAAAAATTAAAAATGCTTTCTCTAATGAACCGAGCAGATATTTTACTCTACATTGCAAATCTTGTACTTTACCTAATGTTTTAAAATTATTCGAGTATTTTCAGGACTCCATTTAATCTTCAGGGGCTCAAGACACAAATGTGCTATTGGTGCCTTTATTTTTAATTATTGATTACAACAAAGAATATTTTTATTGCAACAAAGAATATTTTGATTACAACAATGGATATTTTGATTATATTCGAAGAATACTGATTAGATGAAAAAATCTAATGAAGAAAATTAATTAATATTTGCGAATAATTAAAAATCAAGCTTATAATGTGTGTTTTATAATTTGTGTAGTTTTTAAAGTGCATGCGCCTATATTTTATTGTGGCCCCGCGTATGTTCATTTTCTCGATACTGTAGTTTAGCTTGGTGGTGTCTATAATTGCAAAATAAATATTGGGGTTGGGCGTTAGGGACGTTCTTCATTATTACTTTAGCTGCGCTTAATAAGTAACGAATTATGATTTTATAGATTTTTTTGTTTTATGCCCATTTTTTTCCAAATTTACAATAATATACAATAATATCAAAAGGTTATAAAACTGACAATTTTGACATTTATAACAACAAAGTATTTACCTACCAACCTTCCAAAGATTATTTTGAAGAATATATTCATTATTGTGATTATTTATTGATATAAATTTATTACTAAATAGTATCTCTAAATTTATGTATCTCAAATATCTGTTTAAATCTTAATATATTTAGTTATTATCAAAATAAAAATATGTTGACATTTACAATTTGACAACACTGCCCTACAGTAGCAAACGGATCCGTTTATTATATTAATTTTAACGGATCCGTTCAAATGTCATATTGTGAATAGTTTTTTTAGCGGAATCCGTTAATAAGAAATATTTTAACGGAATCCGTTTACATAATATATTTTAACGGATTGTGTTTAGAATACACCCATTAGTCAGTCAAGAGTTACACAATGACAGAGTAACACAGTTACATGAATAGATAGTCAGATCAATTCTGTAAATAGTTTCTACGGATGTTACTACATAGTTACGTTACTATGATATAACTTTCATAGTAACTTGGATAGGCACTTTTTACCTCCCGCTTCCCTTGGTAAGGGAAGTATAGGGATCGTGCTAAAAATTGCATATCGAGATTTTGGTAAATGACCACGTTTTAAGGTTCCTAGAATCCGATTTTAACATTTTCACGATGACGTCTGTGTGTATGTGTGTATGTGTGTGTGGATCCCCCACTCTAACTCACATACTATTATTCAGAAAATTTTGAAACCTTGTATTTCGAACTTTTTCTATTATGGAAAGAGCCCATTAGATTTTGGTGTAAATCGGATAACACGAAATGGCACTTTAATAGAAGCTCAAAATAGTTTTTCTTCGAAAAATACCTTTAAATGTTATTTTTTCGAGATTAATGCTATTATAAAAATTAAAGATTACTAAATTTTTTATAGATTTACATTAATCCTTTTTTTACATATTTCATGGATAAATATATAATTTAAATCCCAGAGCCTACGCTTTAAAAAAACAAAACGCAGTTATTCAAATGTATATAACTGACAGATAAATGTCACTATCAACGAACTAATCATTTCAAAATAATATTAGTAACGTTTTAAAAAGAAAAAAATAAATAGAACAATAGAAAAGGAATTCAATATAGTTTCCAGCATAAGTAAATATGTAGGTATGTATTTAGATTAATAAAAATTAACGATTCAAAAAAATGTTTAAGCTAATCCTCATTTTTGAATTGGTGAATTCTATTCTATCCCGGTATTTAAAATTTAATCTTCATTTTATTATAATTCCGAAGGCTCAATGGTTAGAGCAACGCTTCATGTCATGAGTGCCCTCGGGGCTCTGGGTTCGAATCCCACTAAGGCCATGTGTGTGTGAATGTGAACTTACTCTGTAATTGGGATTTAATCATGTTGAGGGGTTTAAAAAAAAGTAGTTACTTGGATTAGATTAGACTATATTTTAAGAAATAAACTGTCAAAATTACAGTAAAATTCGCTAATCTAAAAAACTTAATTTTTTGTGTAAATGGCGGGAGGTATTGTGTTGATTTTTTTAACCGTAGTAATCGTCATTGTTATTATCTTTTAAATATTTATTTATCGTTTTAATAAACAGTTTTTTGTTAACACTAACTTGCCATTTCCGTGTTAGGTACTGGTGATTTTTACTTTTCCAAATAATCAATTGTAAATAAAATCCCATCTGGGCAATAATGTGGCTGAGAGTTTCCAGACGGTTGTTCCTGTTACTCTTTGGGGGATTGTACGCGTGACTTGGACATTTCTTTCATCTGTCATCGAATACCAAGTCACACCCTAGCCAATCTATATTATTTACTTCTCGCCACACACATAGCAACGTTCGAATTATTCTACAAAAATAACTTTTAAACTAACGCAATGTGCGCTTAGTTTTCATATTAATAAAAACTTTTAATTGGGATATACATAATTTCAACTAACATAATTTACGCAGTACAAATTGTAAAAATACTAATACAGCATTTTACCTCCCGCTACCCTTGGTAAGGGAGGTATAGGGATCGTGCTAAACATCGCATATCGAGATTTTGTAAATGACCACGTTTTAAGGTCCCTAAAAGCCAAATTTAACATTTCCACGATGATGTCTGTGTGTATGTGTGGATCCTCGACTCTAACTCAAATACTATCATTCAGAAAATTTTGAAACCTTGTATTTCTGTAATGGAAAAACCCCATTAGATTTTGGTGAAAATCGGATAACCGGAAATGGAAAAATAACTTTAATAGTTATTTGTATATCAAGGCCGCGAAATCACTCTTTAGCGTGCCGAGAGAAAAATTGTCGCCGAGGCCGCTAAAGGATTTCGCGGACAAGGTGTACACAATATTTTTTTCGTACCTCCGTCCAAATTCACTAGTATTACAGACCTCAAAATCGTCCAGAAATACGCTGTTGCTGACCTAGGCCAGCAAAAGGAGTTGGCATTACTGTTCTGGTGATATGTCAATTTAAGATTATTTTCAACACAAGAATTAGCAAAATGTTTACAAATTTTAGGGCTAAATCTTTAATTATTGTAAATTAAATAACTAAATTTTGTCATAAAAATAATAATATGCTGTCGTTGCTGTCATCTCGTATAGATTAATTAAAAGTTCCAACTTTAGGACTAATTTGTTTCGTTTGTTTTGTAACTACAACTAACTTCACGTTATACAATTGAGTTTCCGCTATCTGTCATTGAAAATATGCGAAAGTATATAAAATATATATATATATATATATATATATATATATATATATATATATATATATATATATATATATATATATATATATATATATATATATATATATATATCTAATGTTTGTATGATATATTTTCAATAAATATAAAATAATTACGCATTTTAAGCTCAAGTGTAAGTAATTATATTTAAACTTGCAGTGCAAAACCGATAAAAATATATGTTAATTTTTTTAGGTTATGTAAAATAGAATAAATTGTTGATAAATATACGAAGAATTTATGGAGATGTCGGCACAAAAAATATTGTGTATCACACGCCCAGAAACTGTTTTGCGAGATCTCGTATTTGCAGGCCTCGCTTTCAGCTCGGCCTGTCAAAATAAACTCGGTCTCGCAAATGTTCAGTTTCTGGCCTAGTGATACAAATAACTATTGTGCAACCGTAAAAAATATATAATTACAAATTTTATTAATTTTAAACAGTTTCATTGTAAATAGAAAGTTAGCCTTCAAGGTGGCTATGGGATTGACATTTGATAAACAAAACCATGCAATTCTCAAGTGTTTAAGTGATTGTTTACCTAATTTCGCGGCCACTACCATAACAACGGTCGCGAAATCCAATTTCGCGGCCTGTATTGCGGCTGCGAAATGCTTATTTCGCGTCCGGTTGCACAAAAATGTTATTTTTTCGAGATTAATGTTATTATAAAAATTAAAGATTATTAAATTTACTATAGATTTGTATAAATACTTTTTCTATATATTTTATGGATAAATTTATAAAGTTATCAATAATTTAAATCCCAGAGCCTACGCTTTAAACAAACAAAACGCAATTATTCAAATGTATGTAACTGACAGATAAATGTCACTATCAAAGAACTAATCATTTCAAAGTAATATTAGTAACGTCTTAAAAAGAAAAAGTAAGTAGAAAAGGAATTCAATACAGTTGCCAGCATAAGTAAATATGTAGGTATGTATTTAGATTAATAAAAATTAACGATTCACAAAAATGTTTAAGCTACTCCTCATTTTTGAATTAGTGAATTCTATTCTATCACGGTATTTAAAATTTAATCTTTATTTTATTATAGCTCCGGTGGCTCAATCGTTAGAGCAACGCCTCATGTCATGAATGTCGTCGGGGCTTTGGGTTCGAATCCCACTAAGGCATGGATGTGTGTGATTGTGAACCCACTCTGTAATTGGGATTTAACCCTGTTGAGGGGTTTAAAAAGGTAGATACTTGGATTATATTAGACTATATTTTAAGAAATAAACTGTCAAAATTAGAGTAAAATTCGCTAATCCAAAAATAAAGATTAACTTAATATTTTTTGTGACTCGATCTGTAAATGGCGGGAGGTATTTTGTGGGCTACACCACATTTTTTCTTTTTGTTTGTCTACCAAATCACTTATTCAAAAACCACAGTTTAGTTACAATATAATATCTCTTTTACGTAAGCAAGTCAATTAACACCAAGTATCAAATTTATTCTACTATATAAGATCAAAGAAGCAGCATAATAACTACGTTCTTTGAACGCTTGAAGCGTCCATTCTGAATCTCCGTTTATCTCAAAGATTTATTCTGGGTCTTCGACAATCAAAAGAGCATTTTTCAAACGAATGCAAAAGACCGAATGTAATTGCATGTCCGCGGACTACATTCATCTGATTTGGTTACTTCAAGTAAATTAAAGGTCCAGGTGAATTTTAACAATGTGCTTTTTCTCTCCTTTTATCGTGGTACTTTGTACCCATTGTAATGTACTTGCTTTTACCTAAGAGAATTAAATTGATCTTATAAATATGATATCAAATAAAACACATCAAGTATACAGGGTGTTATGTAAATAATGTGCCGTAGTGCATGGTATGATAAGAAGAATTGAAAGAAGTTGTAATAGCGGGAAGAAAATATTACAAAAGTTTTCCGCATTTTTTAAATTTTACAAAATACAAAATTAAAAACGCTTTAAGGCTCATTCACAGCTACGAAATTAAGAAATATAAATAAAATTATGAATAAGACATTATGGTTGCTGTTCACAGCTTTGAAAATAAAACGTAAATTAATGTCAGCTGTCATTTAGTAAATACATAATTCACAAGCTATAATATTAACTTTATACTTTTTAACGCACTGTACGTAATCATATATGTCACACTTTTTCTTAATACGGTTTTTTAAAATTTATAATTAATTTTAAATTCTTTTTCCAGAATGTAAATTGACAGGTCAAATGACAGTTGTTATGCCTGTGCTTATGTTTGTGTAAAATATTTAACATTTGCAAATCCTTGTGCTTATGTCTTATGTTTATTTTTATTTTCGATAGCTGTGAACATTTTTATATGAACCTATTGTTTATATCGTTATTTTTATTTTTATGTATAATTTTATTTTTATTTTCGTAGATGTGAATGAGCCTTTAGTTTAAAAATATTTTAACATATGAAAAAATTCGAAAACTCCCCCATTCTAAGCAATTTTTACCTCTCGCTAAGAGAGGTATTGTATTCATGCTAAAAATCGCATATCCAGATTTTAGTAAATAAGCACGTTTTAAGGTCCCTAGAATCCGATTATAACATTTTTACGGTGATGTCCGTGTGTGTGTATGTGTGTGTGTGTGTGTGTGTGTGTGTGTGTGTGTGTGTGTGTGTGTGTGTGTTTGTGTGTGTGTGTGTGTGTGTGTGTGTGTGTGTGTGTGTGTGTGTGTGTGTGTGGATGTTGTATTCACTATAACTCAAATACTATAAGACTTAAGACCTTTTTAACTATGGATTCCACAATCTAACAATAATAGGAAGAGTCGAGTCAGTTTTGGTAACAATTGGACAACCGGAAGTAGTAGTTACAAAAAAAAAATCATCTAAATATTATTTATCGAAAATTTATGTAAATACTTATATTAAAGAACGTTAAATTCTTTATTCGATAAATATAAATTCATTATTATATCTTTTATAGATTTAGAGATAAAGAAATGCATATAAAATAATCTGATGTAAAAATTCTTAGATCAAACTACTTCAAAGCAATTAATTCAAATGTTGATTATTCACAAATAAATGTCACTGTCAAAAATATTTGTATGCCACTGCCAAAATTTTTGAACATCATTATGAAGATTATGAAATTTAAAAAAAAGTCAACAACGCAAAAGAATATACCTAAAAAAGAATATAAAAGGAATTTGCGAAAAAATGACGAATTAAAGAAAAAGAAAAGGAAAGAAAAAAAATTCAGGATATCGAATATAAAGAAAATGTATGTATGTAAATAATTTATATTAAAATAATTATTTTGTAGTGAGACATGAATATATGTATTTGTATTTAAAAATATTTTTCGTTTTATGCGTACAACCAGGTAAAATATCTGGCGAGAGGTAATGTACTGGCCACATCAGATTTTTAATTCATGTTATATAATTAATTGTTCGTCTTTTGTTTCATAGCTAGGCAGATAACATTTTCGATACATAAATGTAAGTCTAAAACTACACAAAAGCTTTTTTCCTACGATATCAAATACTCAAAAAACTGTTAGTGTAGAACCTGATCCATCATATATCATCTCCATTGTTCCTTTATATTATATCTGGTATCATCACCTCAACAATATGTACACAATGGCGGAAAAACAAAACAAGCTGTTGTGTTTCAAGAAAACCCGGACATAGAATCACAACGATTCACTCCAGCGTCCGTCTGAGTATCGGCATTCCTTCTTTGAAAGAGTTGTGCTTTTAGCCCTCGCCATTAGGAGAAATTGGATACTTCAGCCATCATTTACTTTGCACGTAAAACTTCTGTTTTTGTTTCGATTACGGAAGGATAAATGGCTGCGGGAAGTCTTACCTGAAACGGGAACTTTACACTGGATTTACACACGAATTTGTATTTTAAGGATTCCGATACCAATAAACAGAAAGTAAGGAAGGGATACGCAAATTAGGACGGGTGTAAAAGTGTATTTTGGGAAACTGTTACCATTTTAACCTCTCGCCACTACATGTAAGAGAGATTACATATTAGCGATCGTGATAAAAATCGCTTATATTCCTAGAATCCAGTTTTATCGTTTTCACAATGATGTCTGTAAGTATGTGTGGGCAGGGCCGGATTGGGAAGATTCAGCGGCCCGGGAAAATTCTAGAATGATCGGCCTCATCTCCAGTTTTAAAAAAAAATTATAATTATATTGCCACAAAGTAATAAATTAATTTTGGTGTTGGATAATACGATTTTTTTCCTTACATAGAAATTGAATAGCTATAAAAGATGTTGAAATACAAAAAATCTGATGTGGACACCACACGACTTCCTTGTACGCAAGACTAATATGAAGTATAGACTCAATTTTTAAATTGCACGTATTTGACGTAATTTGACATTAACATCTATTTTTTATTTTTTTGTTATTTTTTGTCCTAATCCATAGCAAGCTTCATTACAAAAACCAAAAAGTATATAAGTTTTAAATTTACATATCTCGTTTATACAAAGGGCTAATTTAATAATACTTGATGTGCTAGACGCAGAATCTAATTCTCTAAAACTCTTATTTGAAGCATTTATTTCTAAAATCAAAATGAAACCATTTTATTCAAGAAAAACTGTTAACTTCAGGTAATATATCACTTCCGGTTAGCCTGTTTTAACCAAAATCTGCTATGTTATTCCAATTGATATAAAAGTCTTATATACCAAATTTGAAAAGTTTTGGATTATATTTTAATATAGTTTTTCATTAAAATCTATTATAGGCTTCAAATAAAGTGCCATTTCTGGATATTATGTAATGACCAAAAAGGGAGGTGCACAACTAGATGTTATAGATGTCCTAAATACAAAATTTCAACTTTCTACGGCTTACCGTTTTTGAGTTATGCGAGATACGTACGTACATACGTACAGACGTCACGACGAAATTAGTCAGAATGGATTCACGGATGGTCAAAATGGATATTTCCGTTGAAATCTGGAAACCGAAGTTTTTCGCGATTACAATACTTCTGTAGTTAAGAAAATAACATTTAGTTTCGTTTAAAAGTTCTTGACAATATTAAATTATTAATAAATGGAGAGTGAGGAAAATTCTGAAGCAAAAAAATATGTGATTAAACCTAATCTTGAAAACGAAGAAAATAAAGCATTGAAAGATAACACAACCAAGATTCTACCCGCAGATAATGGAAGTGTTACAATAATATTGGATACCAATTTATATGATCAGAAAATAGAAGAGCTTTTGAATCAAGGAAATTATAAGAAACTTGGAAAACATTCTACTACGTCTATAGAAAACAAAGTGCACCGTGCTCTTAAGAAATATAAAGAATTATATTCCGTTTAGAACGAGAACAGATCTCACTCCATATTTTCAGAAACCCGTCAAAAGTTCCATAAATTCTCCTACTTACAAACTATCGTAATTTCTATTACCAATCATTCAGCCACTTCAAGGAAAAGGAACATCATATGTGAAGAATTCAAAACATTTTGTGGAACTTTTGAGCTAGATACAATTAAACCCACAAAATCTTCTTGCCAAATTTCCAAGAACAAGATAGATATTTTGTACAAGAAGATGGTTTGCTGATGGGTTCTTCTCAGTTATAGCAAACTGTGGAAAGAGAAAGTTAGTTACATAAATAGACAGACAGTGAGGTGAAAGGTGTGACTTCTGTCCGAGCAGTTGAATATACAGACACTGTTGAATCAGTTGAGTACATAGACGCTGTGGAGGTAGGTAGGCGGACAGTTGAACGTGATATAAGTAAACAGTCTAAAGAGTCTACAAGAGTCTGCAACAGACCGGCAGTCTAAGATTGGAACGCGTAGTGAAATAAATAATTAGTAATATCGTGGAAATAAATAGTAGTAATAATTGGTTAAAAAAATAAATAAATAGTGTTAGTGTAATCTAGTTAATTATAGTTTTAGTCTTAATTAGTTTTTTAATAATTATTTAATATTAGTAATTGTCATTTTCATTATAGTTAAATAAACACTTATTTTAATTAATAATAATTGTCTAATATTTACACTTCACCCTAATAAATAAAATAAATATAAACATTGTCATGCACCTGGTATTATCTGTCATATATGGAATATAGTGTTGATGAATTAGGAAAAATTGAAATATAATTTTGACATTATTTTGGAACAAAAGTTGTCACGTGACCTTCAGCCATTTTTGATCACTCTGCAGTTATATGCAAAGGAACTTGAACTTAATACAGTTGCCAGCGTAATTATCTATATTTATTTCTGTCATTAGCGTACACATATGTTATGCTTTGTATGGTTAGTTTACCGTATTACCCATACAAATAGAGTGAGATAATACGTCGGTATAGCAGTACTATTTTGACGTCATTCGATTGTTTGCTTGAATAGTCTATGCCTCCTATGGTTAACAAGTTTACCGAATTGAATGCAGAATGCATGATAATTAATGTGTTTCAGAGGTTCGGAACCTGTTAAATCATAGATCCTTTATAGTAGCAATATACAACTCCTCTTCGGTTTTATCTATATATTTAAAAAAATAAGGATTTTCTTTCGGACCTTAGTTATGGACTTCCAGCGAATCGATTTTGATGATTCTTTACCAAACTTTGAATATACAGTCAATTTATAATTTAATAACATTGCCCCATAATATTGTTTGTTGCAATATTTGCAACGGGTACACAGTGGCGTACCTAGGGCGAGGCAAACAGGGCAGGTGCCCTGGGCGCCAGAACCAAGGGGGCGCCGCTTGGAGTCCTTTGTATCCGTATGTAACTTGGGTGCCAGAATTTGAACTGTTAAAACTGTTCATTACTGTGCGTATTGACATTTTTCGGAACTGTTGAAGCTCTCTATCTGTTTTTTCATCATCTACTCAACGCTGGGAAATACTCAAAAACGCTGTACCTATAGTTATTAAATCTGAGTCTAAAACAATATGGAGTGCAAAAGTGGAAGCTGTGAAGCCCATGAACAACTACCTTGACGGCATACTCCAAGTTCTCGAGACTATAATGGACGATGCTAATGAAACGAGTGAAACAAGAAGTGATGCTACGCAATTGTACAACCGTATGTTGACACTTGATTTTCTGACTCTACTTGGATTTTGGACAAGAGTAGTCATTCCTATTGATAGAGTTCAGAAAGACTGCAAGATATAAATATGAACTTTCATGATACCGCCTTAGATTTGAAAGGTTTAAGATATTATTTTCGCAATGAAAGAGTAACTTTGGTGACTGAAGCTCTGGAAATTGGACCTAGTCTCTGTCAAAACTGGGATGTTGAAACCGAAAAACGCTAACGGCGAAAAATCTTCGAATAGCCATGCAAATAATATTGACTATTGCAGTTTCCATCGCCAGCTGTGCAAGATCTTTCAACAAATTAAAACTGATCTTAAATTATCTGAGAGTCTTCATGGGTCACAATCGATTAAGTGATCTTGCTTTGATAAGGGTTGAGAGAGAAGAAACTGAAAAGACCGATTTCGAACGCGTTATTAATGCCATTTTTTTATCGTAATGACCCCTGGAATATATGGTATATGTTTGTCGATCGTGTAGCGGAACACCCCTATATTGATAGTTATTTTGTTATTGTGCTGATTCATTCATGGTTGAAGTTACTTCATTATATATATATATATATATATATATATATATATATATATATATATATATATATATATATATATATATATATATATATATATATACAGGGTGTAAATGAAATAAGTGCATTAAATTTAACCAGTAATATAACTCGTCGAGAGCAACAATATTTCTTAATAACTTTTTCTCGAAATCGCATATTTTTTTAGCATTTTTACGACCCCGTAAATTGACGAGTCGTTCCAAATATTTTTGTGATAATTGAATGCAGTAGCAATAGCTATGAAAAATTTTGTTTTAGCAAATGACAGTCCTGTTAATTGTTCCAATTAAATTTTGATATTAGTAATAAACTTGTTTATAAGCTAAAATTCTGTCAAAATGCGAGTACACAGACATTGTAATTACTTACCTATGGTTTATTTATTTTTTTATTCGTATCTGTACTACATTTTACTTGACATCACGGTTAACATAAAGACAGTGTCATGGAGTTGTCAACGTTGTCAACGTTGTCAACGCATTTACACGGAGCGTTTCCAAATCATCACCAAAACATTCTGTTCTTAATATTCGCATATTTGTTAATCTTGTACATCTTTATCACATCACAATACGGAGTGTCACATATGACAATTTTAAAAAAAGCAACATTTATATCCATAAGATGTGCAAAAAGTTCTATGTTTTCAGGCACATAACAGACTTCAATTTTGGGAGTGGCTCATAATGTTCATTAATGACACTGAATTAACTTGGGAAGATGTATTTATTATGCACAATACACATCTCGACAGACGAAAATGCTGTAAAAATTTTCATTAAAAAATGTTTTGGGCGGGAACAATATATGGACGACTAATTATTGGTACTCATGTACCTCGTTTAAATGGACAAAAGTTTGTACTTACATTTTTTGAATAACGTATTTAAACTATTATGATTTGTCGACGATAAATAATCATCTCATAACCTAATAACTATGCTTTTGCTCTTCCTCCCCTCGTTCCTCCTTGTCTTCTTCTATTCACAGCAATTCACAGATGATTAAAAGCCTGGTTTAATACAGAACTTTATAATTTTGTTATCCAAAATTTAAATTTATTTATTTTAAAAATTGTACTATTATGTAATAATTAATAATAATGTTATTTCCCTTGATTCGTTTATTAATTACTGTGACTGTAAGTGTAACCGATAACCGACAATTTTTGAGCTGTTTGTATCCCACTTGAAAACGGCAACAGCCATTTGTTCTCCATGAGCGGGCAACGAAATATGCAGCAAATCTTTAAAGAATTTTAACTCAAAATCTAAAAGACTTAGAAAAAAAAGTTATTAAGAAATATTGTTCCTCTCATCGAGTTACATTACTGGTTAAATTTAATGCACTTATTTCATTTACACCCTATATATATATATATATATATATATATATATATATATATATATATATATATATATATATATATATATATATATATATATATTCTTCAGTAATTTGAACAACAAAACAAATACCACATATCTCGCTACGCTAAAGCGAAAAAGAAGTAATCTTGATTTTACATTATTGACAGGGGGCGCAATTACGACCCTTGCCCTGGGCACCATTTCACTTAGGTACGCCACTGCGGGTTTAGCTAGTAAATATTATAACTTTCTCTCCTGGTATCTGAAGAATAATAATTATGATATTCCTCATCGCGCTATTAAAAATTCAGTGCAAATGAGTGGAAACACTTGAAACACTTTCCCCAGTTAAGTTTAAGAAGTAAAGTTTTTATTTGAATTCATCCCCAACCTGCAAGAATTAACCGCCAGTAAAATTCTATTGAAAGATGAGCAACTCCGACTCTCGACACACTTTTTCACTGAAATTAAAATGAATCTAAAAATGCGAACGCGGATCGCACTGAGCACAATTTGCAATTCAAATCTCGGATGAAAAAACGACAAGAAATATTTTATCAATGACTGAATAAAAAGAAGAGATACCTCTCTACGGCCGGCAAAATTTAACCAAAGATTACATGGAAAACGCAATATACTGAACAGCTGTTGTGTATGAAATTTCATTCTGCTATGAATATTTTTATTTCATTTGATGCTTTCAAACAATGCTCATTTTTTGTGCGCAACAATTATTTCTTTCAAACTACTACATTGTTTTAACCTGGAATTTTTAAAATAAAAACTCGAGTTACATACAAGTACCCTAGAGAGCACAATACGTACAACTAGAAACTAGTGATGTGAGTCGAGTAAACACACAATGGATAGGTAAATAAAATTTGGGTATTTACCCCGAGATCTATTTACTTACCCAATGGGGTCCTTCACCATAACAAAAGATCTGGTGTGGCCAACACAATACCTCCCGTCATTTACAGCCCGAGTCACAAAAAAAGTTTAAGCTAATCCTTATTTATGGATTAGCGAATTTTACTCTAATTTTCGCAGTTTATTTCTTAAAATATACTCTAATATAATCCAAGTAACTACCTTCTTACCTCCCGCTACCCTTGGTAGGTGTGTGTGTGTGTGTGTGTGTGTGTGTGTGTGTGTGTGTGTGTGTGTGTGTGTGTGTGTTTGTGCGCGTATGTTTGTGTGTGCGTGTGTTTGTGTGTGTGTGTGTGTGTGTGTGTGTGTGTGTGTGTGTGTGTGTGCGGGCGGGCGCGTGTGCGTCTGTGTGTGTGTATGTATGTGTGGATCCTTCACTCTAACTCAAATACTATCATTCAGAAAATTTTGAAACCTTGTATTTGTACCTAATTCTAATATGGGAAGAGACCATTAGAGTTTGGTGTATATCAGGTAACCAAAATTGGCACTTTATTTGAAGCTCAAAATAGATTTTCTTCGAAAAATACCTGCAAATGTTACTTTTTGAAGATTTGCGTTATTATAAAAGTTAACGGTTATTAAATTTTCTACAGATTTGTATAAATACTTTTTCTATATATTTTATGGATAAATTTATTATATATCTATAATTATAATCCCGGACCCTGCGCTTTAAGCAAGCAAAACTCATCTCAAATGTATGTAACTGACAGATAAATGTCACTATCAAAGAACTAATCATTTCAAATTAATATTATTTACTTTTTAAAAAGAAAATAGTAAATAGAACCATAGTTATATGGAATGGATCTTAATACAGTTTCCGCAATAACTAAATATGTAAGTATGTATATTTAAATTAAATAGCGGGAGGTTTGGAAATGTTAAACGCCTATGGCCCGCTTTTAGATTACACCCTGTACCTAGGTATATCTGTATCAAGAGTTGGGTAATTTATAAAAATATGATACTCTGATTAAATTCCTTAGAGTTTTTTCTAAAGATTTTTGATTACAACAAAGAAAAGCTTGATTAAAACAAAGACAATATGATTACAATAACGAAAAAGGTTAATTAATAATTACGTAAAAAAATTATTATAATATTACTGTCACCATATAATGTAAAAATTATTTTTTTTTTGCTTTTAAATTTTTTCTTGGAGCATTGTAAATCAGGGCGACCCAGAAAATTTTCTCATAGGGGCGCAAGATTTCTAGTTACGCCACTGAATGATATAAGTATACTCAGTCTTTTAATAAAATAAACTACATACCTATTAGGATAGATATGTTACCAGTCAGCCAAACCAAGTATTTAAAAGAATGAAGTTTCATTAATATGTTTATCTCATAAATAGTTGATATTTTTAAAATTCTTAAATAATTTTTTTTCTGTAAAAAGTTGGGATGGTTTTGCCGCCCCCATGCTTGGCCGCCTTTATTCTGGGAACAAAATGAACACCCGCTCGGTTCACGTAACCTTTAATTTTAACGTTCATGCTATGTATTTCGACGTTATGTGAAAACTCTCTAATATCAAACAACGCTATATTTTTACCGTAAATAATTCTTTCTTTGATGTTAGTTTGCAACAACCAGAAAAAACAAAAATATAAACGCAGGTAACTTTTACTCTGGAACACTTTAAATAAGATTTGTGAACATTAATTTTCTCTTTTTGTGAAAACTTCTCTAGTGGAAAACATGTTTATAAATAATTCCGTCAACTGGAAATGCACACTTTAATGTTCTAAATTACAAGCATTTCGAATTTCATGTCAATTTAGTTTCGAGTTTTAAATATTAGTTATTTAACATCAGTCCGCAACAGAATTACGAAGTTGTGTAATTTTCCGCACACGTAAAATTTCTATGAGCGTTGTACGAGATTTTAAACAGCAGCAAAACTAAAATTACTTCGATTCTCTGCCATGTAGGTTTGCACAGACGTCAGAATACAAATGTGTCTATTTAGACACTTTGCTTGTTTTGTATGAGACTTTTATATGCATTGTTCTACCTACAAACGATCTATGTCATTTTTACAGCCTTTATTTCCGCTGGGACGTTTTGCTTCATAATTAAACATGAAACTAGCAGTCGTAGTGGTTAACTGACACTAGATGCAATCTGCTGCTTGGATGACTTTTACATTGGTTCGAACGTTCGAATCTATCTGCTAGCTAGTATGTAAATATGCAGTGTAGCCATTGTAATTTCTCTACTAGTTTATTATAATAACATTCTTGTTAGTAATTTTCATTATTTTAATGAAATTTTCTTTATTGTAATTAAACATTTCCTTGCGCCTCCATTCATTTAGCACGCCGATCTTTTAACTGCTGGGAACACCTCTGGACGCCGTTTTTACCTTCCGCAACCCATTGATAAGGGGGGTATGGCAGGGTCGCTCCGTGGGCATTAGGCGCCTTTGTGCTATGTTACATTTTAGCGCCCCTTCCCCTCATGATGTAAAATTTGCAAATTAAAGTTTAAACTATACTTTTTATTCTTCAAAAATGCTAGATTTATTATATTAATGAAATTTTCCTAGATTCATTCTTGTAATCAATAGGTTATAATCAAAATCGTTTGTTGTAATTAACAATTTTACAACAGATTTCAGAATTGTATATGCATTTAATTCTTTGCAAAATGATAATAGGTATTTACACAGGCTTGCAAAAAAATCGCGTACATCTTAAAAATCAAGTAACCGAGTTTTTGTAATTTTTTAGCTCTGTAAATAATGTAAAAACTGACAATGTTGTCACTGTCAACACTAATTGATCTGATATGAAGCTATTACTTAATTGTGTTTAATTTACGTACTGATAAATTATAATATATTCCGGAGAAATGAAAGAGCAACCAAATATGTATTTGAATTTCTGTTTATTTCGATATCTTAATTGACACTAGTGACATTGACAAGTTAAAAATCAGGATCGACTCAATACAGCAAAAAATAGGTGTACGCGATTTTTTTGCAAGCCAGTGTACATATTGGATTCATTGTAGGATTCATTCTTGTAATCAATATTCTTGAGTTATAATCAATATATTCATTGTTGTAATCAACATTATCATAGTTATTATTTCAATATAACAATGCTACATTAATAACGAACCGATTGATATTATTTTACTTATATGTATAGAACTCTAATGCAAACAAATTAAAAAATATATTGTTCACTTCTATCACGTTAATTTGTAAGTTTTATAGTAATTTTGTCTTTACGAATAAGAGCATTTTATAAAAATTTACATTATTTACTTTACTGTCTTGAAACGGAACCTGCCCACCCGCACGGTGCGGCCCTGGGGTATGGTATGACTAGCGAATGAAAGTTGACGTTTAAATTGTTTTATAGATGTGGTTTCTTTTGAAACCCTAGAGAAGCATAGAATTGTACGAAATATTCAGCTATGAAATTTTTGCATGAACCCATTTAAATACTGGACTAGGAAAGCAAAATAGTATATTATGTTATTAGGAGTAGAAAGCGGTCTTTTTGTGTTGAACCCAGCTATTGCGGCCGAGGCGCTAGCCGAGGCTAGGCAAGCTGGGTGAAACACAAAAAGGGTGTTCTACTCCGAATGACATATACCATTTTTTCTTCAAGTGTTTCAAATATATATCTTTTTTAGAATTTTTTAATTGTAGAGTTTGCAGTTTCAGCCAAAGCTGGCTGTGAACACTACAAAACAAAAACGATACAACTGTCAAATAACAATTTTCAATATAATCTGTGTTGCTGTGACGAATGCCGCCGCTAGCGGTGAACAAAGACACTAACATTTTTTTACTAGTACAACAATAACAACATTTTTGTACTAGTAAGATAATGAATGTCTTCTATAGTGTGTGTACAGTAGCATAATATGAATATTATAATACGCTTGAAGAAAAAAATATATTACTATGTCTGGCTGAAAATAGATGGCCGACTAGGGTAACTGAATACTAAAACAGGAGTGCTTTTAAAATATTTTAAACATTTTTCATTTATGTTGATTAAAACACAATAATTTGATCTTTAAACTATTTAGTTTGGCAATTGTATGAAATAGAGTTATTTTTAATATCCTCTAAAAGTAATTCTGACTCGAGGATTGCTTACACCTGAGACGAACGAACTAGAATTTGCGGTATTAATTTTTTTAAATACATCCCTGAATCTTGTTGCTAAGGTCATTCTAAATGCCTCCTGGTATTGAGTACAATTCTAATCTAATACATAAGGGTCAGTTTCAAATCAAATATAGGGAAATGTTTTCAAAAGAAACCACATCTATTAAATAATATAAATGTCAATTTTCATTCGCTAGTCATACTATACATACCTATAGGGATCGTGCTAAAAATTGCATATCGAGATTTTGGTAAATGAGCAGGTTTAAAGGTCCCTAGAATCCAATTTTAACATTTTCACGATGATGTCTGTGTGTATGTGTGTATTTGTTTGTGTATGTGTGCACTCTAACTCAAATACTATCAGTCAGAAAAAATTTAAATCTTGTATTTGGGCCATTACATTACGGAAAGAGACCATTAGATTTTGGTGTAAATCGGATAACCGGAAATGGCACTTTACTTGAAGCTCAAAATAGTTTTCTTCGAAAAATACCTTTAAATGTTATGTTTTCGACATTAATGTTATTATAAAAATTGAATATTATTAAATTTTCTACAGATTTGCAATAATACTTTTTCTACATATTTTATGGATAAATTTATAAAATTATCTATAATTTAAATGCTGGAGCCTACGCTTTAAACAAACAAAACTCCTTGGTTCCGCAGTTATTCAAATGTATGTAATTGACAGATATATGTCACTGTCAAAGAGCTAATCATTTCAATTTAATAATAGTAACGTTTTAAAAAGAAAAAATCTGATGTGGCCAGCACATTACCTTCCGTCAGTTCTATGTATTTTGTACAAATTTCATACGGAAAGTTCCTTGATAAATTAAATATTCTATTTCTTGTACATTACCTTCCCGCAGTTGCATGTATTTTATGCAAATTTCATACAGAAAATTATTATTTTGTGACGTTTTCTATATACAGTGTAATGTATCTGCAGAAATAAAAGATTTATTATTATTATTATTTCTTGTACATTACCTTAAAGCAGTTGTATGTATTTTATACAAATTCCATACAGAAAGCAAAAGATCCTATATTTCCAGTAAAAATTGTAAGACAAACACACTATGTCAATTTCACTTGACACTGACATCTTTCAATCAGAATTTTCTTAATATAGTAGCTGTTTTCATAGCTGTGGCTACTTTATGAAATTTAATTTCTTTATCATTTTTAACTCTATATCTATTTAATATTAAGTATAAAATGCAGTCAAATCGTACAGAGAATAAAATATACTTTAATATTTATAATAACATCAAATGTGAAAAAATTATATTTAACATAGTTTTTTCAAGAAAAACTGTTAAAATCTTCAAATGATGGTACTTCCGGTTGACCAATTGTAACCAAAATCTAATCAGCTCTTCATATGGATGTAACGAAGAAGTACACGAAAAAATTATAATTTTTGTAACTGTAGTATTAGAGTTATCGCAGACGAAAATTTTGTTACACACACACACACATCCACACACACACACATCCACACACACACACACACACACACACATACAGACATCATCGTAAAAATAGTAAATTCGTATTCTAGGGACCCTAAAACGTGCTTATTGATTAAAAACTCATCATCGAATTTTTTGACCAAAGACAATACCTTCCTTACCTAAAGGTGACGGAAGGTAAAAAAGTAAATAGAATAATAGGAAAGGTAATCAATAAAGTTTGCAGCATAAGTAAATATGTAGGAATGTATTTAGATTAATAAAAATTAACGATACGCAAAAAAGTTTAAGCTGATCCTCATTTCTGGATTAGTGAATTCTATTCTATCCCGGTAATTAAAACTTAATATTCATTTTATTATCAAAAAAGGTAGTTACTTGGATTATATTAGAGTATATTTTAAAAAATAAACTGCCAAAATTAGAGAAAATTCGCTAATACAAAAATTATAATTAGCTTAATCTTTTTTGTGACTCGGGCTGTAAATGGCGAGAGGTATTGTGTTGACCACACCAGATTTTTTGGAATGATCTGCAAAGTAAAATGTTCTGTTGAATTCAATGATAAAATAAAAAAATATAGCATTCCATTTAAAATAATAAAGTTAGGATATACTTCCGGTTAAACCGGAAGTGCTACTATTTTAAAAATATTTTAGCTGAAACGGACATGTCGGAAAAACCCTAGATACAAAATTTCGTAAAATTATATTGAATAGTTTTTAAAATAACGATAACGTAAGCTCGTTCTGGGACACCCTGTTTAGTATTTTATAAAGTGCATTGTATTGACCGAAACTATAGTTAGACCATAATTAATAAAACTACCCAACAATAAATGCAGTAGAGTTGAACGTTCACAGCAGCGCTGTGCCATTAATGGGGCAATCTCGTTTTGAAGCCTGACAAATACATTTTCGTTTCCCACAATGCATTGCGCTAAACGTTTCCCTTCCGGAAAATCTCACTTCATCTATTTTCCGCGGCTAACCGAAAAATCTCCTCCTGGCTCCCGGCAAACTACGCTGTCATATTTTTTCGAGCACGTTTGAATTTATGACCGGAACAAAGAGGGCCATGGACAATAAGAAAACTTTTTCTTACTTTCACTAATTCGGGGAAGATATTTTGAGCCATGTATTACTATACTTCGTATCAAAATGAGCTCAAGTATCAAATCAAAATTTGCAATAATAGTATTGGATTTTTGGCAGGGATGAGGCAAATAAACCCATTAGAAAATTAGATATAACTTGACTAGGGTGCTGCACATTTTGAGCGTCAGCGCCTCTAACGGCTACATTGGCATTTTTGATTACGGAATCAATTTTGACATTTCGAGAAAGTGATACAATTTACAATTTTATTTTGAATTGTTGCTATTATATATGAATATTATTCATTATAGTACATTGTATTGAATAAAGAAAATATTTAAAATGTTATACATGTGATATGACTAATTCAAAAAAGTCAAAATACCAGCGAAGATACTGTGGTAGAAAATATAGTTTTTCTCATAATATGTGTGATTTCTGTAAACCGTTTTATTATATTTAAATTTATATTATAATTTATAATATTAGTTAAATGTTACAAAATGCACAATACATGGAAATTGAGATTAAAAATCTGATGTGGCCAGCACATAACCTCTCGCCAGATATTTTACCTGGTTGTACGCATAAAACGAAAAATATTTTTAAATACAAATACATATATTCATGTCTCACTACAAAATAATTATTTTAATATAAATTATGTGTAATACATACATTTTCTTTATATTCAATATCCTGAATTTTTTTTCTACTTTCCTTTTCTTTTTCTTTTATTCGTGATTTTTTCGCAAATTCCTTTTATATTCTTTTTCAGGTATATTCTTTTGCGTTGTTGACTTTTTATTTATTTTCATAATCTTCATAATGATGTACAAATATTTTTGACAGTGGCATACAAATATTTTTGACAATTACATTTATGTGTGAATTACAAACATTTGAATTTCTTGCCTTGAAGTAGTTTGATCTAAGAATTTTTACATCAAATTATTTTATATGCATTTCTTTATCTCTAAATCTATAGAAGATATAATAATGAATTTACATTTATCGAATAAAGAATTTAACGTTCTTTAATATAAGTATTTACATAAATTTTTGATAAATAATATTTAGATGATTTTTTTCTTGTAAATACTACTTCCGGTTGTCCAATTGTTACTAAAACTGACTCGACTCTTCCCATTATTGTTAGATTGAGGAATCCGTAGTTAAAAATGTCTTAAGTCTTATAGTATTTGAGAAATCGTGGATCCAACATCCACACACACACACACACACAAACAGACACACATACACACACGCGCACACGCACACACACACACACACACACACACACACACACACACATACGGACGTCATCGTAAAAATGTTATAATCGGATTCTAGGGACCTTAAAACGTGCTTATTCACTAAAATCTGGATAAGCGATTTTTAGCATGAATCCAATACCTCTCTTAGCGAGAGGTAAAAAGTTGGAAAACTTGAATGATTGGAAAGAAGAAAGTTTCTACATATCACGATATCAGTGGATGATGTTAGCATCTTTCTTTTATATTCGCAATAAATGAAGATGATTCTTCATTGAAAATATACCAGGCTCTAAGTCGTCTAAGTGGAATCAGTTGCACAAGCTCGGAAATGAAAATATACGAAAAATACGAATCATGTGAATTTTTATATGTAACATTACATGTACAACATCTATAATAAATAGACGAATTTTGTCAAAAATAGACTTCTATTTCATACAACTGCAAGTATTATACAATTTTCTTGTATTATATCTTGTTCAAATGTTAACTTAAGAAACAAATTTTTAAATAATTTATTATTGCAATCATACGACCATCGTTTGAATTTTATTCATACGATAAGAACCTTTTACAATAAGAAAATATGTATACCTAAAAGAATTTTTCATGCTAGTGGAAGATATCTGTTGAAAAGTTATTTTCTTAAACATCTATTCCTCATATAATCGTCTAGGAAATTTATAAAATTTGATACTTCAATCGGTAATTTTGTAAGTATTATTACGTCCCCCACTGCATCACGTAACATTTGACGTCCTATTATTCGCATTCATTGCAAATATTTTATAAAATAGAAATTGCAAAATTATTCTGACATAAAACATAAACTTGCCATGTTTCAATGAGTAACCATTTTGTCATTTTTGTCCGCTGTCGGCGCTGACTACTTTTGTGCACACCGACTATACCTTGAACAAAACTTCATTAAAAATAGAAAGAACTAAAACTGTCGATCTCTATAATTATATTATTGTTTTTCAAAATATTCTCCATTCAGACTAATACACTTGTGCATTCTTTGAAACCACTTTTTAAAACATTCGGAAAATTCATCTGCGCTGGAAAATCTTTTACCTCGCATCATTTTTTTAACAGTTGGAAACAAAAAAAAAAATACACGTCTTAACGGAAGATGAGTTACCAATTGAACTCCCGAATATTTCAAAAAAGCCAATGTTCTGGCAGCAGTGTGGGAGGATACGTTGTCATGATGGACTAGGATGTTACGCAAACCGGTCCTTTGGCGACCTGTTTGTAATTTTGCAAACAACTGTGGTAAAGTCACTTCGCACTACCATTCAGAATTAACAGTTCTGCGATCTTCAAGTGGAATAACAGCAACAGGACCACTTCGGCGGAAAAAACAGCAATCATTTTCTTATTGACGCTTCTGCCACGAATTACTTTTGTGGGCAAGTCTTCATTTTCGAATACCCAAACACTAGACTACTGTTTAGTTTCAGGTTCGTGACTGTATACCCACGATTCGTCACCTATTACAATGCATGCCACATGCTTGGACGCTCCGTCAAATTGTTGCAACATAAATTTACACCAGTCTACTCGATCCTGTTTTTGAATTTCTGAGAGCAATTGCGGTATCCAACGGTTTGCTAGCTTTCTTACCCCAAGATGTTCATGCAAAATGGTATTCACCGCCGAGGATCCAATCTTCACTTTCTCCTGAATCTCCCTATAAGTAATACTTCGATTGGACTGAATCAAGCTTGCCATACGATCAACATTTTCTGAACAGGCATATATAATTTTTGTAAAAATAAAATATTTCTTCCGTCACCTTTAGGTAAGGAAGGTATTGTCTTTGGTCAAAAAATTCGGTGGTGAGTTTTTAATGAATAAGCACGTTTTAAGGTCCCTAGAATACGATTTTACTATTTTTACGATGATGTCTGTATGTGTGTGTGTGTGTGTGTGTGTGTAACAAAATTTTCGTCTGCGATAACTCTAATACTACAATTCCAAAAATTATAATTCTTTCGTATTCCTCTTCGTTGCATCCATATGAAGAGCTGATTAGATTTTGGTTATAATTGGTCAACCGGAAGTGCTCTCATTTGAAGATTTTAACAGTGTTTCTTGAAAAAACTATGTTAAATATAATTTTTTCACATTTAATGTTATTATAAATATTAAAGAATATTTTATTCTGTATACGATTTGACTGCATTTTATACTTAATATTAAATGGATATAGAGTTAAAAAATTATAAAGAAATTAAATTTCATAAAGTAGCCATGGCTATGGAAACAGCTACTATATTAAGAAAATTTTGATTGAAAGATGTCAGTGTCAAATGAAATTGGCATAGTGTGTTTGTCTTATAATTTTACTGGAAATATAGGATCTTTTGCTATATATTTTCTGTACGGAATTTGCATATAATACATGCAACTGCCGGAAGGTAAAGTACAAGAAATATAATCTTTAGCAAGGAACTTTCTGTATGTAATTTGTACAAAATACATAGAACTGACGGAAGGTAATGTGCTGGCCACATCAGATTTTTTTATTATATAATGAAATGTCATTACGGTAAAATATTGTGCCGGCTCAACTAATATGATTTTGGGCTCGTGTATTATATGAAATACCTTATAATGTTATGTAACAGAAGTTTTGACCTAAATTATATACATTCTTATTAATGGTATCTTCAAAATAAAAACAGAAAGAAACAACAATTTATTTAATTATACCTCATCTAGATTACTGGGTAAACAAAAATAGCATGTTGAATGAAAAGCAGATGGCCATGGATTGAACGGAGTTTGTTTTGTCGTAATTCCTGTAAAAGAGGCGGTCACGTGACCCGAATAATGGAGATCATTAGCCGGGAGGACTTGTGAGTTCCTCCTAAATGAGGGAACTGAAAGAATAAAATGTAAGACACAAGGCTTTCTTTTGGTGTAACAAAACTTTGCCTTCAAATATTTGAATGATATCAGAGTTTCATTTTAAGACTAGTAAAACTCCCTTTATACATTTCAGAGTAGATTTTAGTAGTATGATTAAATTAATTTAAATTAAATTGATTTTAAAGTCAGATCATTAAATTAATTGAAGAGCTTATGCCAAAAACAACTTTACTCCATTATTTTGAATCGGAGATGGACAAACAGATCCTTGTCGACCTCCTGGCATTATCATCATCGTAACGCCCTTGGTACATAAAATACTATTCTACCTTCCTTATAGTCAAGGCCCATTCAGAATAAAAAAAATCTGATGTGAACACCACACGACTTCCTTGTACGCAAGACTAATATGAAGTATAGATTCAATTAAAAAATTGCACGTATTTGACGTAATTTGACATTAACATCTATTTTTTATTTTTTTTGTTATTTTTTGTCCCAATCCATAGTAAGCTTCATTACAAAAACCAAAAAGTATATAAGTTTTAAATTTACATATCTCGCATATACAAAGGGCTAATTTAATAATACTTGATGTGCTAGACGCAGAATTTAATTCTCTAAAACTCTTATTTCAAGCATTTATTTCTAAAATCAAAATGAAACCATTTTATTTAAGAAAAACTGTTAACAACTTCAGGTAATATATCACTTCCGGTTAGCCTGTTTCAACCAAAATCTGCTATGTTATTCCAATTAATATAAAAGTCTTATATACCAAATTTGAAAAGTTTTGGATTATATTTTAATATAGTTTTTCATTAAAATCTATTATAGGCTTCGAATAAAGTACCATTTCTAGAAATTATGTAATGACCAAAAAGGGAGGTGCACAACTAGATGTTATAGAAGTCCGAAATACAAAATTTCAACTTTCTACGGCTTACCGTTTTTAAGTTATGCGAGATACGTACGTACGTACGTACGTACAGACGTCACGACGAAATTAGTCAGAATGGATTCAGCGATGGTCAAAATGGATATTTCCATTGAAATCTGAAAACCGAAATTTTTCGCGAATACAATACTTCCTTTACTTTGTACAAGGAAGTAAAAATTAGCGGTAGCGTAAGAAATTTATAGTTAAAATTATCTCCGTTCACAACGAAAAATTATAGTTTCTAGGAATTTTTATTATAAATTATTAGGGTGCAAGGTTGACAGTTATAGCTGTCATTTTATTTTTGCACAAAACGCAATTGACGTAGATGATGACTTATTAATTACACTTATCCACAAGCACTCCATTGTGTGAAATAAGCGAAGAGATTAAGGGAATTTAAAATTATTTCAAAAAAAGAAAATGCGTGGGCACAAAGTGCCTTTGAAATAAGTGAAAATGGTAAGTTACCTGTTCACTTTTAATTGTGCAAACTTTATTAATAAGTCTGTTTGTTTATATAGCGCAACGTCTGAGGCACACCACAAAATGATCTTTTTACTTCCTTGTACGAAGTAAAGGAAGTATTGTAATCGCGAAAAATTTCTGTTTTGAGATTTCAACGGAAATATCCATTTTGACCATATCTGAATCCATTCTAACTAATTTCGTCGTGACGTATCTCGCATAACTCAAAAACGGTAAGCCGTAGAAAGTTGAAATTTTGTATTTAGGACTTCTATAACATCTAGTTGTGTACCTCCTTTTTTGGTCATTACATAATTTCCAGAAATGGTACTTTATTTGAAGCCGATAATAGATTTTAATGAAAAACAATATTAAAATATAATCAAACGTTTCAAATTTGGTATATAAGACTTTTATATCAATTGGAATAACATAGCAGATTTTGGTTAAAACAGGCTAACCGGAAGTGATATATTACCTGAAGTTGTTAACAGTTTTTCATGAATAAAATGGTTTCATTTTGATTTTAGAAATAAATGCTTCAAATAAGAGTTTTAGAGAATTAAATTCTGCGTCTAGCACATCAAGTATTATTAAATTAGCCCTTTGTATAAGCGAGATATGTAAATATAAAACTTATATACTTTTTGGTTTTTGTAATGAAGCTTGCTACGGATTAGGACAAAAAATAACAAAAAAATAAAAAATAGATGATAATGTCAAATTACGGCAAACACGTGCAATTTTATAATTGGGTCTATACTTCATCTTCATATTGATCTTGCGTACAAGGAAGTCGTGTGATGTCCACATCAGATTTTTTCTATTGCTCATTTTATCTGATGAAATCAGATGTCAGATGTCAATAAACGTCAAAACTGTCAAAAAAATTAAGCGGTAGCGTAGTGGCAACGTAGAAGTTTGGAGTTTGCAAACTCCAACCGCTGTCATTGCCACTACGCTACTACTAAATTTCTTAATTTTTGGATGTGAACGAATACGTTTGCTATAACGCCTTCAATCTTTTACCCAGGCCACTACCACTGCCACTAATTCTACCGCTGCCTTAATTTTTTTGTTGTGAATGATACTTTAAAGATTTTTATAATTCAATGAACTCAAATTCATGATAAAATATTAGAAAATGGATGTTAAATAACAGAAATTTACAAAATTTGGACTATGGTTGTTTTTGGCTTCTTCTTGGAATTGCTTAAGATTTGTATTTCAGATTTTCAAAACAAATTTTGTTTAGCAGTAAGATTTTGTTTTGGAACGTGCTACATTGAAATATTTTGGAAACCGTGATGAATTCAGACAAACAAAGCAATGAACCTAACTTAATTACATAATTCCTGAGAATATTATCTTCCTGTCTCTTGTATTGTTGAAATTAATTCATTTATTCGAATAATTAATACCTCTCACCTACAAAATTTAATTTCAAACAAAAGAAACCTTCGCGGAGCAGGAAAGACGAAGAGAGAAACAGTTGAATCCGAGCACAGGCGACTTATGTAATATTTCTAAGCCTCTGTTATTCGGAAAGTTTAGTCTCTGATGAATGAAACAGATGATGCAAAGTTTAACAACGTGATTATGATAGTATTGTTTCGGTCTGGATTAAATTATGCCATAAATCCGATTCAAACAACGGAATTTATAAACTGATAGTGAAAGTTTCACGCAGATTAAATTAATTTAAATTTGGGGGTTGGAGGGAGGTGGGTATAGTACAGAGACAGATTGATGTGTCGAAATATGTACACAAACTCAACCTTGATTATAAGAACAAAACTGTAATACCAGGTTTGTTAGAAATGTAAATGTTAAAAAATTTAAAAGCGCAAATTCTAGTTCGTTCGCCTCAGGTGTAAGCAACCCTCGAGTCGGAATTACTGTTAGAGGAATAATCCTATTTTATAGAATTGCCAAACTAAATAGTTTAAAGATCAAAATATTTTGTTATAAACAACATAAACGAAAAATGTTTAAAATATTTTAAACGCACTCCTGTTTTGATATTCAATTACCCTAGTCGGTCATCTATTTTCAGCCAGACATAGTAATGTATTTCTGTGATTTCCTAGTCCAGTATTTAAATGGGTTCATGCAAAATTTTCATACCTGAATATTTCGTATAATTCTATTCTTCTCCAGGGTTTCAAATCAAACCACATCTATAAAATAATTTAAACGTCAACTTTCATTGGCTAGTCATACCATACGTACGTACGTATCTCGCATAACAAAAACGGTAAGCCGTAGAGAGTTGAAATTTTGTATTTAGGACTGCTATAACATCTAGTTGTGCACCTCCCTTTTTGATTATTACATAATTTCCAAAAGTGGTACTTTACTTGATGCTTATAATAGATTTTAATGAAAAACTATTTTAAAATATAATCCAAAACTTTTTAATTTTGGTATGTAAGACTTGTATGTCAATGGAAATAACAGTAGATAACCGCAAGTGATATACTACCTGAAGTTGTTAACAGTATTTCTTGAATAAAATGGGTTTATTTTGATTTTAGAAATAAATGCTTCAAATAAGAGTTTTAGAGAATTAAATTCTGTCTAGCACATCAAGTATTATTAAATTAACCCTTTGTATAAGCGGGAGATTTTAATTTAAAAATTATGTACTTTTTGGTTTTTGTAATAAAGCTTACTATGGATTAGAACAAAAAATAACACAAAAATAAAATTAATGTTATGTCAAATACGTGCAATTTTATAATTAGGTCAATACTTCACGTTGGTCTTGCGTACAAGGAAGTCGTGTGGTGTCCACAACAGATTTTTTAGTACTTGGTTTTCTTGTTGCTTAACATTTCGAGGTGATGTTTAAGAAACAATTTTTTCTTTTCTAAAACTTCACTTTATATATATATATATATATATATATATATATATATATATATATATATATATATATATATATATATATATATATTATTTGACGGTTACATAAGCTTTGTTGTTTTGAAAAAGTGTCCAAGTTGAATTATATTCAAAAAAAATAATGACGGAAGGTGGATACCCGGCTTTTGACGGTTCATCAGAAATGTATGCGTTGCCCGACTTGCTGATCCGTTTTGAAGATGATCCTGACATGTTTTTGGAAAGATTTGTTACTACCAATGAGACATAGGTTTACCACTATCAGCCTGAATCAAAGAAACAGTCGAAACTGTAGAAGAATAAGAATTCATCACTTCCCAATAAAGTCTATAGACAAATTAATTTAAAAATATCTGTTGTGGCCAACACAATACCTCCCGCCATTTACAGCCCGATTAACAGAAGTTAATCTTTATTTTTAGATTAGCGAATTTTACTCTAATTTTGACAATTTATTAAAATATAGTCTAATCTAATCCAAGTAACTACCTTTTCTTAAACCCCTCAACAGGAATAAATCGAAATTACACAGTAGGTTCTCATTCACACACATCCATGCCTTCGATTCGAACCCAGAGCCCAGAGCGCACTCATGACTTATGAGGCGTCGCTCTAAACATTGAGCCACCGCAAATATAATAAAATGAAGATTAAATTTTAAATACCGGAATAGAATAGAATTCACTAATCCAAAAATGAGGATTAGCTTAAACATTTTTGTGAATCGTTAATTTTTATTAATTTAAATACATACCTACATATTTACTTATGCTGGAAACTGTATTGAATTCCTTTTCTATTGTTCTATTTACTTTTCAGTTACATACATTTGAATAACTGCGTTTTGTTAATAAGATAATTTTATAAATTTATCGATAAAATATATAGAAAAAGTATTAATGCAAATCTATAGAACATTTAATAATCTTTAATTTTTATAATAACATTAATCTCGGAAAAATAACATTTAAAGGTATTTTTCGAAGAAAAACTATTTTGAGCTTCTAGTAAAGTGCCATTTCCGGTTATCCGATTTTCACCAAAATCTAACGGGCTCTTTCCATTACAGAAAAAATTCGAAATACAAGGTTTCAAAATTTACTGAATAATATTATTTCAGGATCCACACATACATACACACAGACATCATCGTGAAAAAGTTAAAATTGGATTCTAGGGACCTTAAAACGTGGTCATTTACCAAAATCTCGATATGCGATTTTTAGCACGATCCCTATACCTCCCTTACCAAGGGTTGCCTTTCCGTCTTAAATAGTTACAAAACTAATCCAAGATTGCTCCAATTCACGTTTACCATCGTTTCAACAGTATCTGTTTTGTCCTATTAAATTTTTAAACAGTATCCATTGTCAATAATTGATTACTTAGTGTCAAGTTCCTCGTTTGGCGCTTGTTATTTACCTAGCCAAGCACACTATGATCTCAAGAGCATATTCTCAGTCCCGGTCGTAAAATCGGTCGTGTCGTAAAATCAGCCCCTGCCGACAGTTGTTCGTACCCTGTAATTAGGTCGCCAGGGTAATTGCTCATTTTAGGAGCGGGGTTGGGTCAACGCACTACTTACTCTAAATGAACAATTATTCTCGCGACAGCCCTCAATCTGATACGAATACTAATTTGGTTTTTCTTCTCGATTCACAGTCTAAACAACCGGGATTAAAATTACGATCAGGTGTGTAATTTTGCTAATGGTATCTACTGGATGATTTGTACGTTTTATGGTCCAAGTTAATCATTGTACTTCGGATAGAATTCAAACAAAAATAATTAAAATAATTGAAAAATGTTTTTGTCTAGTTCTGTTAAAATATGTAAACATATTTGTGTGAGTATTTTAAGAGATGTATTGTGGCTCTGACGTCCCAGGTTCTAATCCAGCCAACTTTAAACTTGGAGATTATGGAAGAAGAATTTCTCGTAACGTTTATTTCTTGAAATTTATTTATTTAATTATACACTGACAACAGAAATACATCCAATAATGGGACAGGAAAAGTAGACATAGTAAAACAACAATTATAAAATAATAAGAGTACAAAAGTTATATATTTATATTACATTTCTTTCATGATATGTGTTTTGAAGCGCTTTGGTTTGTGGAGAAAAACATGAACATTAGCGAATTTAGATTGGTAAATATGGCACATACGATGAATTGGAGACTTAAAACGGATATTTGTACGTGGTGTAGGTAGGTAAAACGTATAAGAGGTCCGAGTAGTAAAGAAAGGAGTGTGAAAACAAATGAGACTAAGGCATTTAGGATCATCTATTTCACCATGAATCAATTTGCAGAGATGTTGAACAGCAAGAAATTCACAACGTTCATATAAGGTGTTGAAGTTAAATTGTTGAAGTAATTCTTTGTAACTGATATGAAGGTCCGGGTATCTTTTAAATTGCTTGAAATATAGGAATTTAAGAAATGTTAAGTAACATCATCGTAAGAACGGATAGACTTCAGCAATGTACTGTAAAATTTCAATCAAGGTCATCTACGAATAGGGTTTTCCACGATTTTTTAAATTTTTTTATATGTTAATGTAGCCATAAATATATCAGACTCATATTTTTACCTCCCGCTACCCTTGGTAAGGGAGGTATAGGGATCGTGCTAAAAATCGCATATCGAGATCTTGGTAAATGAACACGTTTTAAGGTTCCTAGAATCCAATTTAACATTTTCACGATGATGCCTGTGTAAGTGTGTACGTGTGCGTGTGTATGTATGTGTGGATCCTACACTCTAGCTCAAATACTATCATTTAGAAAATTTTGAAACCTTGTATTTCGAACTTTTTCTGTAATGGAAAGAGCCCATTAGATTTTGGTGTAAATCGGATAACCGGAAAAGGCACTTTACTTGCAGCCAACACAATACCTCCCGTTATTTATTGCCCGAGTCACAAAAAAGATTTAGGTAATCTTTATTTTTGGATTATCGAATTTTATTCTAATTTTGGCAGTTTATTTCTTAAAATATAGTCTAATTTAATCCATGTAACTACATTTTTCGATCATGAAATAAAGATTAAAATTTAAATACCGAGATAGAATAAAATTCACTACTCCAAAACTGAGGATTAGCTTAAACTTTTTGCGAATCATTAATTTTTATTAATCTAAATTCATACCTTTATATTTACTTATGCTGAAAACTGTATTAATTTCCCTTCCCATTGTTCTATTTACTTTTTTTCTTTTTAAAACATTACTATTATTAATTTGAATTGAAATGATTAGTTATTTGATAGTGACATATATCTGTTAGTTACATACATTTGAATAACTGCGTAACCAAGGAGTTTTCTTTGTTTAAAGCGTAGGCTCCGGGAGTTAAATATAGATAATTTTATAAATTTATCCATAAAATATGTAGAAAAAGTATTAATGCAAATCTGTAGAAAATTTAATAGTCTTTAATTTTTATGAAAAGGTTGTTGATAGTCGACTGATGGGATATGAAGGTTGAAAAAATATTCGGAACTGCAGTCTATTATTTCTTTAATTTCAACTACGCCGATGTTTCGATTTAATATTTTTATAATAACAATAATCTCGAAAAAACAACAATTACAGGTATTTTTCGAAGAAAAACTATTTTGATTTTCTAGTAAAGCGCCATTTCCGCTTATCCGATTTACACCAAAATCTAATGGGCTCTTTCCATTATAGAAAAAGTTCGAAATACAAGGTTTCAAAATTTTCTGAGTGATAGTATTTGAGTTAGAGTGAAGGATCTACACATACATCATCGTGAAAATGCTAAAATTGGACTCTAAGGACCTTAAAACGTGATCATTTACCAAAATCTCGATATACGATTTTTAGCACGATCCCTATACCTCCCTTACCAAGGGTAGAGGGAGGTAAAAATCGACCAAATTTAGTTTTTCGTCATTATCTAGTGCCCTATAAGAATTTTTGGAAAAATAAAAAAACTTCTGAGGTGACCCCCTATAGGTGCACCAAAAGTTCCATTTAACCTATATTGTATGTCTCATAGTTTTCGTGATCCCAATGGTGGCAGATCTAAATGGGACACTCTGTATATTGAAATTTGAATATGGCCACATACCCCAATCGTTCATGGCACAATTGACTTGATCGGACTTGTTTAAAAAAAATACTGTAGCTATATTTGGGTATACTGGAAAAAGAGAAATTTAAGCCTAATTAAGTGTGTATATTACAATTATTTTTATTATTATTCTCCATATTATTGACACCCATAGTCATATGTAATTCCATTAGTTTCCATTTCTTCTTGCCATTTTCCAACTTTTTCATTTCCTTTTATTTTACTATCCTAGATCTCTTATTTATAACCAACCCCACAACATAAAACCATGTCAGTTCTCTCTCCTAAACTTCCACCCTCTTTCGGGGGACGAACAGTTGACAAGCGGTGTTAAGACTTCAGTGACGTCACAGAGCAGGATTACAAGACGGTGGTAGTCTCCTGCAAGAGGACAAGAAAGGCAGGAGAACAAAGGGAATAACAGTGGACAGAGCGTCATTACAGTGTTAGTTAATTGTTAAGGACGGGTCATTGTATAAGGCTGCTTCCACCGAAATGGACTACAGTAGTTTTGTTAAGTACTATGACTCTGGGATGGATATTTAACATAAAGATGAATAGGTGGTAACAATTACTCGAATATCAGTCATACAACTTTTATTCCTACAAAACCGAAAACAAATTTATGTTTATATATTTTGCATAAAATTCGCAAAAAATACATACAGTAAAAATCTGATGTGGCCAGCACATAACCTCTCGCCAGATATTTTACCTAGTTGTACGCATAAAACAAAAAATATTTTTAAATACAAATACATATATTCATGTCTCACTACAAAATAATTCTCTCATATATTTGCAAAATCTATGGGATATTTTAATATAAATTATGTACAATACATACATTTTCTTTATATTCAATATCCTGAAGTTTACTTTTTCTACTTTCCTTTTCTTTTTCTTTATATTCGTCATTTTTCGCAAATACCTTTTATATTCTTTTTTATGTATATTCTTTTGCGTTGTTGACTTTTTTTTATTTTCATAATCTTCATAATAATGTACAAATATTTTTGACAGTGGCATACAAATATTTTTGACAGTAACTTATATGTGTCAATTATAAACATTTGAATTTCTTGTCTTGTAGTAGTTTGATCTGAGATTTTTTACATCAAATTATTTTTTGTGCAACCGGACGCGAAATAAGCATTTCGCAGCCGCAATACAGGCCGCGAAATTAAATTTCGCAACCGTTGTTATGGTAACGGCCGCGAAATTCATTTCGCGGACGTTGTCATGGTAGCGGCCGCGAAATTAGGTAAATAATCACTTTGACACTTGAAAATTTCATGGTTTTGTTTATCAAATGTTAATCCCATAGCCACCGTGAAAGCTAAATTTCTATATACAATGAAACTGTTTAAAATTAATAAAATTTGTAATTACATATTTTTTACGGTTGCACAAAAAATATTGTGTACACTTTGTCCGCGAAATCCTTTAGCGCCCTCGAGATTGACTTGCCTCGGCCGCAAGCGGCCTCGGCGACAATTTTTCTCTCGGTACGCTGAAGAGTGATTTCGCGGCCTTGATATACAAATAACTATTATATGCATTTCTTTATTTCTAAATCCATAGAAGATAAAATAATGAATTTATACTTATCGAATAAAGAATTTAACGTTCTTTAATATAAAAATTTACATAAATTTTCGATAAATAATATTTAGATGATTTTTTTCTTGTAACTACTACTTCCGATTGTCCATTTGTTACCAAAACTTAATCAACTCTTCCCATTATTGTTAGATTTTTTGTCTAGTTTAAGTTTGTTTATTAACATTTTCTTGGATCTCTCAAGATAAACGAAATATTCTTGGTGCCGGACTTACGCCAAACACCCGGTATATATATATATATATATATATATATATATATATATATATATATATATATATATATATATATAAATTATTGGCGTTGTCATTAAAAAGTTATGGTCTATTCATGGTCGCGACACCTAAGTTTCATACACTAGTGGTTCACTAACAATAACAAATGCCATCTTAAAAGATGAAATGGATCCATATGGATTGGCATATTTAATTTCTGTCGTTACACTGTATGGAAAGCTGCATGGAAAGCTAATTCTATTTATTGATTTAGATGCAGAATTTTATACTCTAAAACTTTTATTTGACGCATTTTTGCTTAAAATAATTAGGCGAGCAGGAAATTGCAAAAAACTGATTTCCCATGTTAATCTCCTATGTACACCTTTAAGACAGACACACGGTATATATATATATATATATATATATATATATATATTCTTATTATATATTTCCTAGTTGAATTTAATATCATCTAAATTTACCCAAGAATGCAGGAATTATTCATAATCCAAAGTCACAGCGGTGCAAGAAGTTTGAGTTTATTAATATACAGCTCTCAGTCATTAAGACATCTGGTGAGTTCACCTGAAGCTGAAAACTTTAAGTTATTCGGCGCTGCTATGCGTTGCCAATGGATACCTGACAACGGAACATCTGAGCGCCAACAGAACGACTAATTATTATGCGCGTTTGTTTCTAAGTTTCTGGCTGAAAGACTTTCAAAACAATAGAATGCTCATACTCGGGTGTATTACCATAATTGTACGGTTAATTATGAGCTGGTTGAAATAATTTACTTTACTTACATTATTAAATCATTGGAAAGAGAGTACATACATAGTGATCAAAAATAGCTGAAGGTCACGTGACAAATTTTGTTCCAAAATAATGTCAGAATTATTTTTCAATTTTCCATGATTCATCAAAACTATATTCCATATATGACAGAGAATGACAGGTAGATGACATTTGATATATCATTGCCGTACGTTGATTTATTTGCGTACCATCGTGAAAATCTTTAATTTCTGTTCATTATGGTTTTTAATGAAGAGCGTGACAAATATCTTCTTGAAGCATATTCTCGTTCGGGTGAACTAAAAGAATGCGGTTCTTAGAAATATAGGCGATGTACACATTTTGTGCGTCAGCTACATTGGCATTTTTTATTACCGAATCAATTTTGACATTTTGAGAAAGTAATACAATTTACAATTTTATTTTGAGTTGTTGCTATTGTATATGAATATTATACATCATAGTATAGGCGGTGTGCAGAAAAGTAGTCAGCGCCGAAAGCGGACAAAAATGACTAAACTGGTTACTTATTGAAACATAGCAAGGTTATGTTTTATAATTTTGCAATTTCTATTTTATAAAATATATGCAATAAATGCGAATGATAGGATGTCAAATATTATGTGATGCAGTGGGGGATGTAATAATTCTCACAAAATTACGGATTGAAGTATCAAATTTTATAAATTTCCTTGATTATATGAGGAATAGATGTTTTAGAAAATAACTTTTTCTTCTACTAACGTGAAAAATTCTTTTAGGTATACATATTTTCTCATTCTAAAAGATGCTTATCGTATGAATAAAATTCCAACAATAGTCGTCTGATTACAATAATGAATTATATAAAAATGTGTTTCTTAAGCTAATATTTGAACAAAATATAATACAAGAAGCAGAAAATTGTCATAAAATTGTACAATACTTGCAGTTGTATGAAACAGAAGTCTTTTTTGACATAATTCGTCTATTTATTATAGATTTTGCACATGTAATGTTAATGTTAAAGGTACAAATTCACATGATTCCTATTTTTCGGGTATTTTCTTTTCCGAGCTATTGCAACTGATTCCACTTCGAGCCAGGTACATTTTCAATAAAGAATCTTCTTCATTTATTGCGAATATAAAAGAATAATGCTAACATCATACACTGATAACGTGATATGTAGTAATATTCTTCTTTCCAATCATTCAAGTTTTCCAACTTTTTAATCTCAATTTCCATATATTGTGCATCTTGTAACATTCAACTAATATTATAAATTATAATATAGATTTATATATTATAAAATGGTTTACAGAAATCACACATATTATGAGAAAAATTATATTTTCTGTCACAGTACCTTCGCTGGTATTTTGACTTTTTTGATTGTCACTCCACATATATAGCATTTTCAATATTTTCTTTATTCATTTCAATATACTATGATGTATAACATTCATGCACAATAGCAACAACTGAAAATAAAATTGTAAATTGTATCACTTCCTCGAAATGTCAAAATTGATTCGGTAACCAAAAATGTGAATTCAGCCGTTAGAGGCGCTGACGCTCAAAATGTGCACATCGCCTATATTGAAATGAATAAAGAAAATATATTGAAAATGCTATATATGTAATGTGACAATCAAAAAAGTCAAAATACCAGCGAAGGTACTGTGACAGAATATATAATTTTTCTCATAATATGTGTGATTTCTGTAAACCATTTTATCTTATTATTTGTTTGACAGCTTTGACAATTTACTTATCATAACACTTGTAACAAAACACAAAAAATTTACACAAAGCCTATGGCACACTTGTCGATGAGCATCAAGGCAAGGAGCATCGATGAGCTCATCGATGAAACAACAGTACGCACCCGTCATCGATAAAAAATACGGCGACGCTATTTTCATCGAAGAGCATCGATGAAACGAGCGTATCTCATTTCAGATGTATCTTTTGAGTCTCTTTCACGTTAACGTCAAAATAGATAATAAAGTGTCAGGTGTCACATAAAAAACAGTATTTTGAAAAAAACAGCAACAATAAACAGGAAATATCTATTTAAAACATAGTAACATTTCACTGGTATTATTACCAACATAACTTTGTTACGTCCCAGAAAAAATCATTGCATTTGTCATCGATGAAATTAAAAACTATCGATGACGGGTTCGTACTGTTGTTTTATCGATGCTCCTTGATTCTCATCGACAAGTGTGCCATAGGCTTAAAGGGCCTAATTGGAGCCGATAAAGATGTATGCGTTGTGACGTCACATTCTGTTTCAGATCACGTGACTTTTTCAAAATATCCAAATTTAAAAAATTAATTATAAAATATCTAATGGATATTTGCTGATATTTTCAAATTTGAGGCTATTTAAATAATGATATCCTTTTAAATTTAATACTTAAAAGGCATATAATTTTTTTTGCAACAACCCTGTTACCTGAATAAAGATATACAATGAAATCAAAGAAAATATCTATCACAAGTCTTATATTAGATTGTTTGCGATAGTGTTTAGTTTAAATTGGATCTAGTAAGAAAATACTCGTTTACAAAATGCATTAGAGTTAATGTAACAAACCGTTTACCAGTTTGAAATACGGCAGTTGAAAATTCTACCAATAAGATGAAAGTTTCTAGTTTCAAAGACGCATAAAACTTTAACATCTAGATGATAGCAACCCTCAATTCCTTCAATCGCTTCGAAATTAACTGAAAACAAAAAACTTCGCACTTGCTATGGCAAGACTCGTAATAGAATCAACGCGGCTTATCAGATCAAATAAGGAAATTTATTTTTAACTTTTTCAGAACTGGGGAGAGTATAGTTTTATTTCCTGAATTTACATATTTTCTCTGAAGGGTTAAATCGGATTTTCAGATTGGACTGCCCGGATAACCTAAAAAAATATACCGATGAAGCCATCACAAAATGAGATTTATTTTTTTAGGATTTTTAAATTAATTTGGGATCTAAATTTGTTGTAAAATGTTATAATAATATTTGTTTAATCAAATTTACATATTATACTTTGTTTTAATTTATTTCAAATAACACGTAATTTGTGTAATTACAAAATAAATGTTTTATCCCAAATTTCAGCCTAATTATTTAAACGAAAAAATTAAATTAAATGGAACGTGTTCTTTAGATTATTTCGACAAATACTAATGACATAAATAAAGCTTTTAGCGATATAAAATGATTATATTTACCCCATAATATAAAATCTGATGTGGCCAGCACATTACCTTCCATCAGTTGTATATATTTTGTACAAATTCCACACAGAAAGTTTCTAAGAACTGATTCTATATTTGCAATAAAATCATAACACAAATATACTATGTCAATCGCACTTGACACTGACATCTGTCTATCAGAATTTTTTAAATTATATTAGCTGTTTCCAGTGTTATTGCATAGCTGGCTGCTTTATGAAATTTAATTTCTTTATAATTGTTAACTCAATATCCATTGAATATGAAGTATTAAATGTAATCAAATGGTATAGAGAATAAAATATTTAATATTTCTAATAACACTAAATGTAAAAAAATGATATGTAACAGCGTTTTTTCAAGAAAAACTGTTAAATCTTCAAATGAGGGTACTTCCGGTCGTCCAATTATAACCCAAATCAAATCAGCTCTTCATATGGATGTAACGAAGAGGAATACGAAATCATTATAATTACATACAGACATCATCGCAAAAATAATAAAATTTTTACGATGATGTCTGCATGTGTGTATATATCTATATATATATATATATATATATATATATATATATATATATATATATATATATATATATATATATATAAATATACAGGGTGTTAATTAAAAAGCGGGCCATAGGCGTTTAACATGGGAAATCAATTTTTCCTTGCGCAAAACTTCCCATTTAATTTTAAACAAAAATGTTTCAAATAAATGTTGTAGAAAATTAAATTCTACACCACCATCACTAAACAGATTTTATTTTGCATGTTTAGTAACCTGTAAAATCCAATTTGAAATTTTATAAATATAACTCATTTGTAGTGATAGCCATGAAATTTAAACAAAATTACGAAGAAATACATATCGTTTAAATTGTCAGAATTTCGATTTTGCAGGTTACAAAATAAAAATAAATAAAATCTAAGTAATAATTTTGATGTAGATTATAAAAACAAAATAGTTTGAAAGACTTGGGATATAATATAATTATCAGTAAATTTTATTTGAAAATCGAATTTCTGACAGTTCAAATGATATGCATTTCTTTGTAATTTTGTTTAAATTCCATGGCTATCACTACAAATGAGCAATATTTATAGAATTTCAAATTGGATTTTACAATTTCTAAACATGCAAAATAAAATCTGTTTAGTGATGCTGGTGTAGAAATTAATTCTCTACAACATTTATTTGAAACATTTTTGTTTAAAATTAAATGGGAAGTTTTGCGCAAGGAAAAACTGATTTCCCATGTTAAACGCCTATGGCCCGCTTTTTAATTAACACCCTGTATATATGAGTGCGCGCGCACGCGCATGTATGTGTGTGTGTGTGTAAGTGTGTGTGTGTGTGTGTGTGTGTGTGTGTGTGTGTGTGTAAGTGTGTGTGTGTAAGTGTGTGTGTGTAAGTGTGTGTGTGTAAGTGTGTGTGTGTAAGCGTGTGTGTGTAAGTGTGTGTGTGTAAGTGTGTGTGCGTATGCGTGTGTGTGTAAGTGTGTGTGCGTATGCGTGTGCGTGTGCGTGTGTGTGTGTGTGTAACAAAAATTCGTCTGCAATAACTCTAAAACTTCAATTTCAACACTTATAATTCTTTCGTATTCTTCTTCGTTACATTCATCTAAAGAGCTGATTCGATTTTGGTTACAAGTGGTCAACCGAAAGTACCCTCATTTGAAGATTTTAACAGTTTTTCTTAAAAAACTATGTTAAATATCATTTTTTCACATTTAATGTTGTAATAAATATTAAATAATATTTTATTCTCTATACGATTTGACTGCATTTTATACTTCATAAAAATTGTTAATAAGTAAAAGAATTACAAAGAAACTTAAAAATCATAAATTAGCTAGTTAAACTATAACTCTGGAAACAGCTCCTATAGGGCGCGAGGGACCTTGACGTGCTTAGAATCAGTTGATTTGTGTGCGCATGTTATTTTGACAAGAACAATGTCGAGTTGACAAGACCAATGTTTTGACTTATTTTGATTTTTAACTGCTAAAGTGTTATTATTTTTAATTACATGTGTTTTACTGCAGAAAAATTGTAAAATATTAACATTTTAGCAGTTCAAAATTAAAATACGTCAAAACATGGGTCTTGTCAAATTCGCAATATTCTTTCTCAAAGTGACATGCGCACAAAAATCAGCTGATCCCAAGCAAGTCAAGGTCGCTCGAGTTACGTGTCTGCTCGCGACCTATATTAAGAATATTCTGATTGAAAGGTGACAGTGTCAAGTGCAATTGATATGTATGTTTGTGTATGAAATTTTCACCTGATTCACCCTGTACAAATTGTATTTTAAAATGTATGTATAAACACTTGCATAGAGTGTTCATTTAGTTTTCTATTTATTCTCTCCTCGTTTTGAACCTGGATTGGTCAGACGACAATCCATTTATCCTTTAGTTAACACGTAAATATTATGTAGCATCCATATATATTCTGTAAATTTGAATAACTTCATTTGTAAGTGGAAATTTCATATGCATTTCAACATATTGTCACTTGCATAATGCTGAAATTCATGGCATTGCTGTGCAGCACAACAAATCTACATGTATTCTCTACACATATTTGCTTTGAAGCGTCCATCTGAACTAACCCTGTGTTTACATCAAAAACACGGTAACACCTTTAAACATTACGCGCTAAACAAATTACACCGCCCTGCTGCTTTAGAACCGAGTTACTGCAGTGGGATACAGATGGAAATAACACTTGGGATGGGACAGACAAATGTTTTGCCTTTATAGAATACCTACACGTTTGTAGACTGCTGTTTCAGTCGAATTTTACTTGGAGTCTCTTTCGGTTTGTCCTTTCTAAGCACACTATTGAATCTAGTTACATTTATAGACCGACTAATGGGTGTATTCTAAATACAATCCGTTAAAATATATTATGTAAACGGATTCCGTTAAAATATTTCTTATTAACGGATTCTGAAAAAAATTCTATTCACAATATGACATTTAAACGGATCCGTTAAAATTAATATAATAAACGGATCCGTTTGCTACTGTAGGTCAGTGTTGTCAAATTGTAAATGTCAACATATTTATATTTTGATAATAACAAAATATATTAAGATCTAAACAGATATTTGTGTTACATAAATTTAGAGATACTATTTTGTAATAAATTTATATCAAGAAATAATCATAATAAAAATATATTCTTTAAAATAAACTTTGGAATGTTGGTAGATACTTTGTTGTAATAAATGTCAAAATTGTTTTATAACCTTTTGATATTATTGTAAATTTGGAAAAAAATGGGCATAAAACAAAAAAATCTATAAAATCATAATTCGTTACATATTAAGCGCAGATAAAGTAATAATGAAGAAGACCCCCAACATTTATCTTGAAATTATAGACACCACCAAGCTAATCTACGGTATTGTGAGAATAAATATACGCGGAGCCACAATTAAATATAGGCGCATACACTTTAAAAACTACACAAATTATAAAACACACATTATGAGCTTGATTTTTAATTCTTCGCAAATATTAATGAAATTTTCGCCATTAGATTCATTCATCTAATCAGTATTTTTCGAATATAATCAAAATATCCATTGTTGTTATCAAAATATTCTATGTTGCAATAAAAATATCCTTTATCTAATCAATAATTAAAAATAAAGGCACTAATAAAACATTTATGTCTTGGGCCCCTGAAGATTAAATGCAGTCCTGAAAATATTCGAATATTTTTAAAATATTAGGTAAAGTTCAAGATTTACAATGACGAGTAAAATATATGCTCGTTTCATTAGAGAAAGCATTTTTAATTTTTTTGAGAACGATAAATGGATAATTGTGTATTGTTAAAATCTTTCATCGAACCGATTTTTTATAGGTTATGTACGAGTGGTATAATTTTGTTATAAAAATTATTTATTTCTACTTTCCTTTCAATTACATTCTATGAAGCCAAGGGTCGGAGCAAACAGTAAAGGATGATAACGCCATTCTCTGTGTATAAATTAAAATTTTCTAAATATTTATGTATTAAATGTCGTCCGTTTACAATTAACGGCTATGAAACATTCTCCGTTTAATTTTATTTATAAACGGATAACATAAACGGATCTCCGTTTATATTATTAACGGATAGTGTCTTTAGAATAGCAAAATTTAGTTAACGGATATCTTAATTTTAACGGTCCGTTTATAAATAACGGAATGCCTTTAGAATACACCCATAAGGGCCGGTATTTTCACTTGCGAATAAAGGTTTAGATAAATTTATCCTTCGGATAAATATTTTTGTCGTCTTTTCACTTGCAAATAAATTTATTCGAAAGAATAACATCTGTTATTCGCGAGATAAGTTATTCGGTACTTGGGTAGCGAATAACCGTTTATTCGTAAGTTCATTACATTTCCACATAGTGCAGATTTATTAACAAAATGGATATATTAAATATTATGATGATATTTTCAACTATGAATTAATAAATAACGTGAGAAATCGATCACACACCATCAGACAGCAACATAACCACATAAATGAAATAATTTTTGTCAGGTTCCGATTATGAAAACAATTTAGATCACATATTGGGGATCGCATTTGATCTCAACCAGTAAATAGGTAAATCATTATAAAGATCCTGTCATTTGACGCTGGCAACATATTTTCGAATTTTGAATACTTTTGTTGAATACATTGACAAACATTTACTTTGAACTGAAACAAATATACAAAAAGTACAAGAACAATTTTACAATATACATATCCCGCTTACCGCATATGAGTGCTGAATTAGATGGTACACTTGTTAAATTACAGTCTCCCGGGGTTAAAAATGCATAATATAGATCACATTGACATTAAATATGTCAAACAAAATTTTGACAACTACGGATTCAAAAGTAGTTGACACATTTCATCCTTGTCTGCTTAACGTGGCTACGCCAAACTCCATCCTTCTCTACTGACACAAATTCACTCTGCAAGGCTACCAATTCACGAACGTTAAAGTTATTCGACAGATAGCTATTTGTTTGTGTAAAATGTGTGAAAAGACGCAATGAAATTATTCGTTGGATAAATATATAGAATAAATTTATTTAACGAATACTTATTCGAAACTTTATTCGGAAGTGAAAATACCGGGCCTAAATGAAATAATTTTTGCCAGGTTCCGATTATGAAAACAATTTAGAATCACATATTGGGGATCGCATTTGATCTCAACCAGTAAATAGGTAAATCATTATAAAGATCCTGTCATTTGACGCTGGCAACATATTTTCGAATTTTGGATACTTTTGTTGAATACATTGACAAACATTTACTTTGAATTGAAACAAATATACAAAAAGTACAAGAACAATTTTACAATATACATATCCCGCTTACCGCATATGAGTGCTGAATTAGATGGTACACTTCTAAATTACAGTCTCCCGGGGTTAAAAATGCATAATATAGATCACATTGACATTAAAGACGTCAAACAAAATTTTGACAACTACGGATTCAAAAGTAATTGACACATTTCATCCTTGTCTGCTTAACGTGGCTACGCCAAACTCCATCCTTCTCTACTGACACAAATTCACTCTGCAAGGCTACCAATTCACGAACGTTAAAGTTATTCGACAGATAGCTATTTGTTTGTGTAAAATGTGTGAAAAGACGCAATGGAATTATTCGTTGGATAAATATATAGAATAAATTTATTTAACGAATACTTATTCGAAACTTTATTTGGAAGTGAAAATACCGGGCCTAAAGAATATTATTTTTCTATTTCGGTGTTCTTATGTTTTTATAAAAGCACTGTTTATCTCTGAAAACACGACGTTTAGAAAATCTATAAACGTACTGTTTTTGGCGCCTTTCATGTTCTAGAGGTGGTAGTCATGCTTTTATAACTGACAGATAACCTTAAAATGGTAAATTGTTTGTGTTGAAATATTACTTCTAATTGTGGATTTTTATCCTTTCACTAGGTGATAGGACTAGAAAGAAAAGAAATTCATAGCTATAGCTGTGTTAGTTAAGAAAGAATAAGAATCTGTGAAATTAAAATTTCAACTAAAAAATTATGAAACAAGAAACAATGCGCTCAGGTTTACTTTGTCAAAATAATTAAAACGGTAAGTTTTATTTATTACAATTTAAATTTATGGTAATGCAATTTTGAATTGAATGTATTGTTATTCCAGGCAGGTTATGAAATGTATGATGCACGTTACTTGAAAATGTTAACACTGTGTACTCAATTTGTGGTGGCTACTAGCAAACAAATATGAAGAGTTGAAGTTTTAATCCATGATTTGCAGTTACACGTTGTGGCGAACTATCGAATATATGCCATATATGTTTTGTATTAAAAATTGTAAGAAAAACTGTTGCCGTTATCTGTGCAACTGAGCAGTGAGTGTTGTAAAAATGGTGGAAAGTAAAAGTCTAGAGCAATAAATTGTTCATTAAAGTATTTCATTATTTAAAGAGTTTTATTTATGTTTTCTCAATAAAAAGGCTTGATAGTCCAAGTAACGTCCTTCAGTCCCATATTCAAGTTTTATTTATGATAATAACTAACACGAACCACCGATATGTCAAATCAGGATGGTTCATTAATAACCTTGGAGTTCATTGTATGTATTGGTTTCCTCTTTCATAATTGTATAATGCTTGATACAATGTTTTAATGTAAACAATCAGACAAAATCACAAGATACACAAACTGTCAAAATGTGAAATTTCAATTTTTAGCGGGTAGCGCTACCAACATAACTGATAAAAAAACACCAACTCATATTTTTGACAAGTCCTTTTTTAAAAAATCTAATTATAAAATTACCTCAATAGAAAAAATAGTATAAAAAACATGTATCATAAGGCCTGTTGACAGCTCGTTTTCCAAACTTGGACTCGTACGTTAACAGATTGCCTTATGATACTTGTGTTTTAATGTACTATTATTTATTCATATAATTGCGTATTAAACAACAAATAATGTGTAGTCATTGATTAAATAATATAACACAATTATGAACAGAAATAAAGATGGGCGCGTTCTTCCACAAGGTGCAATTTTCTACGGACACCTAGCATTGGATTTTGGGCGATATTTACTTCGATTTCTCGGACTTCACACTGAGCAAGTTCGAAATTAAAGGAAATGATAGTTTTTATAACTGTCAATCAGAGCTGAGCATTACTTCAAGTAAAAGTACTTCAAGTACCTTTTTTATTTGATACTTGTACTTGATTTTTCAAGAACTAGAGCAATTTACTTGATACTTGTAATACTTTGATTGTACTTGAAGTATTTACGAGTAAATGTACTTAAAATAAAATTGAACTGGAAAGATTGCAATATTTACAAGACACCCGAATCTGGAAATCTTACTTGACTACTATTAAAAAACTGTTTATAAGATTTAATACCAGCTTACCCTCATTAGCTACCGTAGAAATATTGTTTTCGTTTGCATCTATAATAAATTCTCCTCGCCGCCATGCATTATAAGATGCTAATTTCGAAAATTTTATCTTATTAAAAGCAAATAATAAAGTATTTCTTATTACAGTTCAAAATATAATGCCAGTGAAATTTATTAGACAACATTTAATTATACTTATAAACTATATTAATTTATCATCTTACCATCTTGAAACAAAGTTATTTTATAATCTAACCAAACATCAAATGCAGAATAATTTAATTTTTTTTTACCTTCCGTCATCTTTATGTAAGGAAGGTATTGTCCTTGTTCAAAAAATTCTATGAGTTTTGATCAATAAGCACGTTTTAGGGTCCCTAGACTACGATTTTACTCTTTTTACGATGATGTCTGTATGTATGTATGTGTGTGTATGTGTGTGTTTGTGTGTGTATGTGTGTGTATGTGTGTGTATGTGTGTGTCTGTGTCTGTGTGTGTGTGTGTGTGTGTGTGTGTGTGTGTGTGTGTGCGTGCGTGCACGCGCGCCCGCTTTTATGTGTGTGTATGTGTGTGTGTGTGTGTATGTGTGTGTGTGTTTGTGGGTGTTTGTGTATGTTTGTGTGTGTGTGTGCGTGCGTGCGCACCCGTGCTTATGTGTGTGTGTGTTTGTGTGTGTGTGTGCGTGCGCACCCGTGTTTATGTGTGTGTGTGTGTGTGCAAAATTTCGTCTGCTAACCCTAACACTATAATTTCAAAAATTATAATTCTTTCGTATTCTTCTTCGTTACATCCATATGAATAGTTGATTAGATTTTGGTTACAATTGGTCAACCGGAAATACCCTCATTTAAAAATTTTAGCAGCTTTTCTTGAAGAAACGATGGTAAATATTATTTTTTCACATTTAATGTTTTAATGTTATTAAAAAATATTAAAGAATATTTTATTATCTATACGATTTGACTGCATTTTATATTAAATGGATATAGAGTTAAAAATTATAAAGAAATGAAATTTCATAAAGTAGACAGCTATGGAAACAGCTACTATAGGCGCTTTTTTATCAAGAAGATTAACTCTGAGTAGCAAACATCTACCCTAAATCGTTCTTTTCAAAAGGGGATAAATGATCTTGTACTATCCATTTTCTTCGTCCTCGCCCCCGCGATGCACCACCTTTGAAACAGGATCGTATAGATCCTGAACTGATCCCGAATGTCAATGTCACGTCAATATGACTGACTGCTATATGTATTTTCTCTTTTTTGTAAGTATTTGATATTAAAATGACATGAATAGAAGAAATTAATTAGTTTGAAACGTTATATCATGTTTCATTACGATAAGAAATACATCCATATTTAAATACTCAAAGGTAAAAGAATTTAATATGTCAAAATCAAATCACATATACAACAGATTATAACCACAAGCAAATTCAACATATTCAGCCCTATTTTGTAAAAAAGTTGTTATTTCTTAGCAACGTTGTTATAGCAAATAACCAATAATATTTGCGAACACTGAATAAAACAAGAAAATGACAGGCTTTACATTTGTTTCTATTGGTTAAAATTTCTAGCAACGTTGCTAAAACTTAACAACTTCCTTACAAAATAGGGTTGATTATTGTATTATAAATATAATTCTATATATGTTTTTATCTTCTACTTATTATTATTATAAAATATACTGTTCTTTTTAGGAGTAGTTCAGTTCAGTTCAGTATGAGGTAAGATCAGTTCATTTTCCCCCTAAAAAGAAAGCGCCTTATATTAAGAAAATTCTGATTGAAAGATATCAGAGTCAAGTGTAATTGACATAAGTGTGTTTGTCTTATAATTTTACTGGAAATATATGATCTTTTGCTAGAAATTTTCTGTATGGTAATGTATAAGAAATATAATGTCATAATTTACTCAAGGTCCTACCAGACCAAATTTTAATATTAACAATGAGTTAACAGTTTGTATATTTGAAATAAATTGTGTGGTAGGACCTTGAGTAAATTATGACATCGTTCACTAGATGTTTAAACGCAGTGGTAGCTTGGCAACCCCACATCTAATCATGTGACGATTAATAATATCCTCAGCAGTTATACGACTTTAAAAGTGAAAGATTGTTCAGCCATCGAGAGGAGAGCAGCCAATAGCTTAGTTGGTAAGAGCACTGTCCCGGCAAGATAGGGGTCTCGGGTTCGAATCCCGATGGCTGACAATTTTTCACAATTTATTTCAAATATACAAACTGTTAACTCATTGTTAATATTAAAATTTGGTCTGGTAGGACCTTGAGTAAATTATGACATCGTTCACTAGATGTTTAAACGCAGTGGTAGCTTGGCAACCCCACATCTAATCATGTGACGATTAATAATATCCTCAGCAGTTATACGACTTTAAAAGTGAAAGATTGTTCAGCCATCGAGAGGAGAGCCGCCAATAGCTTAGTTGGTAAGAGCACTGTCCCGGCAAGATAGGGGTCTCGGGTTCGAATCCCGATGGCTGACAATTTTTCACAATTTACTTTGTTTAAAAACGAAATACTTGGTACTTGTACTTGATTTACAGTACTTTGCCCAGATCTGCTGACAATATTGCAAAGGTCCCTGATAATATCAGTTATAAACAAAAACCCTAATTCACAGATAAGGTGTATGGTTACAAAATCGTCAAAACCGTCAAAGAGCGCTCGAAGAAATTCATACTGACCGCTCAGATGTTTCCCCAAGAATGATACCCTTACCCGAAAATAATTCTCGGAACATACATAGTTATGTGTGTATATTATTCAATAATTGATCTGTATTTGCTGCATTGCCGTGCACCGTGCATTACCGAAATGTTTGCAAAGTTCTAAATTATTTACTAACGTAAGCAGATGCAGGTAGCACACGAAACCGCACTCCTCAAAACCGCAGTGTGCTAAGTTAGTGTACTTCGCGGCTAGAACGAGATCCGTGGTTTATGCAAAATGCAATTAATCTAGTGTTGGACAGAGGATTTGTCTACGTACTCTAAACACGAAATATGCGACGAGAATGTGATGAATTGAGAATTGTTTAACCGGAATTTATTTATCACAGTTGCAGGTATTCAATTTTATTTTGATCTAATTTTGGTTGATTTGGATAAAAAGCAATGGAATAGTATTTACGTTACAAGGCTGAGAAGTGAGTTATATTCCTTCACGGCTATGACATGTCAGTGGTTAATGTTTAACCACTGGTTATAGCTTGTTATGATTCATAACATCCGTGGTTTGTTCAATAGTTTATCGGTTTCAGAAAATGAAGACATTATTGATAAATATAATTTTTCGAAATTCTCTCATTAATGCTACTTTCAGATTACTATGGTTAACAGAACAAATATTTAGACATATGTCAAATGACAAATATTCAAATTGTGTGCTATATTCCTCATTATTATTTTAGAATAAAGTAGACCGTATTTAGAACGATAGGCTAACGTTATCTGAATGTATTAATGAAGAGCATTATATTTTCATTTTATTTTATTTTCATTTTGTAGACAGTATGGTAATAATATTACCATACAGATACAGTTATTACTTAGTTACCAGCCTACTTTTGTACATGTAAAGAATGGAATAATATCCTGAAACCGGTAATTTTTTTTAATCAATCAAGTATGTTGACATAAAAAAATCTGATGTGGCCAGCATATTACCTTCAGTCAGTTATATGCGGTATTTACGAAATTTCTACCGATGAACTGTTACCGGTAAACAGCTTTTTATCAGGTTATAGGTACCGGAATCGATATTTTAAGAACGCAAGTGGTAAACAGGGTAGATTCATAATCTATGAAAATTTAAAACAGGTTAGAAATTTGACGTAGTTAACAAACTGAGCAGAGTCCTACTTTGAACACATTTCCACTTTTACTTTTAACGCGTGCGCTTCACTTTGCATCACTACCTTTTTTTGAGACTAGATTCTTCATGAATCCGGTAGATGGATCTGGTAGATATTGAACAATTTTCGAATACGGTGACTTTTTACCACTCGTGTTTTCGAACACAGTCGGTAGATGCGGTATCCTGGCGGTATCTACCGGTAGAATTTTCGTAAATGCGTTTGTATTTTCTATAAAATCCATAGAGAAAGTTCCTTGCAAAAGATTCTAAATTTCTAGTATGTACAGTACCTTTCGACAATTGTATGTATATTATACAAATTCCACACAGAAAATTTCGAGCAAAAAGATCCTAGCACAAATATACTACGATTATGTCAACTGCACTTGACACTGACATCTTTCAATCTGAATTTTCTTAATATAGTAGCTGTTTCTAGCATAGCTGGCTAATTTATGAAATTTAATTTCTTTATAATTTTATAACTCTATATCCATTTAATGTGAAGTATAAAATGCAGTCAAATCGTATAGAGAATACAATGTTCTTTAATATATATAATAACATTAAATGTGAAAAAATAATATTTAACATCATTTTTTCAAGAAAAACTGTTAAAATCTTCAAATTAGGGTACTTCCGGTTGACCAATTATAACCAAAATCTAATCAGCTCTTCATATGGATGCAACGAAGAGGAATACGAAAGAATTATAATTTTTGGAGTTGTAGTATTATAGTTATCGCAGACGAAATTTTTGTTACACGCACGCACGCACGCACGCACGCACACACACACACACACACACACACGCACACGCACACGCACACGCACACGCACACGCACACGCACACGCACACGCACACGCACACGCACACGCACACGCACACGCACAGGCACACGCACACGCACACGCACACGCACACGCACACGCACACGCACACACACACACACACACACACACACACACACACACACACACATGCAGACATCATCGTAAAAATACTACAATCGTATTCTAGGGACCCTAAAACGTGCTTGTTCATCAAAAACTCACCACCGAATTTTTTAACCAAAGACAATACCTTCCTTACCTAAAGGTGACGGAATGTAAAAAGTAATGGGCACTAATACTACATTTAAATATTGTAATAAAATATTAATGTATATTTTAAATATATTTGTAATTATATATCGCTAATAAACTGTAAAATTGATTAAAAATGACTTATTTTCTAATCTTTAGTTTTAATTTTTATAACACATCCCTCAAACACACGTAAGTATATAGTTTCTAGGAGTCGTGATCGTATTACGTACATTCTTCTTAAAACAGCCGCCATGGGGCAGCACCTGTCGGAAAAAGCGTATACCTATTGGGAATTTAAACTCAGAAAATCGTGCATAGATGCTTCTTTCGATACCTATTGGGAATTTTAAAACATTAAAAATTTTTTTCGAAAAAATGGTGCATGGCCATTTCTTTTTTCTGCGTTTAAAAAAAGAAGCATCAATACACCAAATTTTTTAAAAAATGATGCATGGCTACTTTGAGGTAGCATCTATGCACCAAATTTTCTAAAAAAAATCGTGCATAGATGCTACCTCGATGTAGCATCTATCCACCAAATTCTTTAAAAAAATCGTGCATAGATGCTACATCGAAGTAGCATCTATGCACGATTTTTTTAAAGAATTTGGTGGATAGATGCTACTTCGAGGTAGCATCTATGCACAATTCTCTAAAATCACACATCGCATTTTTATTTTTACTTTGCAACGTTAATCGACAGCTGCTGCCCCCTTGTGGCCGTTTTAAAAACAACATACGTGTAAGGATTAAGAAATAGACAAATTATATTTTAATTTATATTTTATTCTATAAAATATTGTACATTAAAGGTAATTGCATGAAATACAGCAATGTAAAATACAAATAAACAATTAATACATGTAAAATTTATACAAACTATTATTTAAACATCCCTATTTCTAATTTTTCAGGCCAAGGATAAGTATACATATTTATAAAATACAAAGAATATATACAAATAAATGCAAATTAAGCTATGAACATAATAAATACGACAATGTATTACAAATAAACAATAAATATTACTTAAACTAATACAATTTTTTATCTAACAATCCCTTATTTCCGGGGTGAAAACTACAACAAAAAGGGAAGTATGTATTTATTGTGTTTACATGAAAAAACTTCAGATATATTTATTTCCTGTACTATAAAAGAAAAAATAAATAAAACTTTATATCTATGTTAGTTAACTAACAGTGCATTCATAAAAAAATTACCAAAATTCTGAGGTACCCGATAAGGGGTGTTTACATGAAAAAATTTCAGATATATTTAATTATTTCCTGTACTACATAACATAAAAATTTAAAACTATATATCTACTTTAGCTAACTAACAATGCATTCATAGAAAAATTACCAAAATTCTGGGGTAACTGGTAAAGGGTGTTTACATGAAAAAATTTCAGTTATATTTAATTATTTCCTGTACTATACGAGATAAAAATTTAAAACTATAAATTTACGTTAGTTAACTAACAATACATTCATAAAAAAATTAACAGAATTCTGGGGTAATCGCTAAGGGGTGTTTACATGAAAAAATTTCAGTTATATTTAATTATTTCCTGTACTATACGAGATAAAAATTTAAAACTATATATCTACGTTAGTTAACTAGCAATACATTCATAAAAAAATTACCAAAATTCTGGGGTAACCGGTAAGAAGTATTTACATGAAAAAATTTCAGATATATTTAATTATTTCCTGTACTATAACACATAAAAATTTAAAACTATACATCTACTTTAGTTAACTAACAATAGGTTTGTTCGTTCCGCCACCTTGCGTCTATCGCAAACCGCGGCGGTAAAATTTGCTGTTCTTTTCGATTCGCGGTTCACTGTAAAGTCACTAGATTCTGTTCGTTCCGTTTTTCTAGTAACTTGCGGTAAAACGCCGCGGTAGCTGGCGGTGATAATTTTTACAGTGACTCATGACTCGGTGGTAAAAAAATAATCGGCGGTAATGTTCGCGTCTACATATGAAGTGCCAGTATGACAGTGTTTGACAAATAAATATTAGGAAAAAATTGTTCTTTTTCAATAAGTATGCTATGTAATGTTTCAGTTTTAGAAATTGAAATACATTTGTAAAATATATAAATGTCAATGTCATATGAATTATGATTTGTAAGAAGGTAAATTTAAATGATAACAATAGTAAACAATTAAAATAATGGAAAATGGAATAATATGTTTTTACTGAGTATCCTTTATAATTATAATAGTCTGAAGTATATTCGAAAATAATTTAACGCAAACGGATCGAACAGAAAAATAATTTTTAGTAACTTAAATTATTACCGCGGCGATTGGCAGTGAATCGCAAAACGCAGCGACAATTACCGCCGCGTTTTGCGGTAAAACGCAGCATAGCGGAACGAACAAACCTAATGCATTCATAGAAAAATTACCAAAATTCTGGGGTAACCGGTAAGGGGTGTTTACATGAAAAAATTCAGTTATATTTAATTATTTCCTTTACTATAAGACATAAAAATTTAAAACTATATCTACATTAGTTAACTAACAATGCATTCACAAAAACTTAACAAAATTTTGGGGTAACCGGTAAGGGGTGTTTACATAAAAAAAATTCAGTTATATTTAATTATTTCCTGTACTATAAGAGAAAAAAATTAAAACTTTGTATCTACGTTAGCTAACTAACAATGCATTCATAAAAAATCTGATGTGGCCAGCACATTACCTTCCGTCAGTTCTATGTATTTTGTACAAATTTCATATGAAAAGTTCCTTGCTAAAGTAAATATTCGATTTCTTGTACATTACTTTCCGGCAGTTACATGTATTTTATGCAAATTTCATACAGAAAATTATTATTTTGTGACGTTTTCTATATACAGTGTAATATATCTGCAGAAATTAAAGATTTATTATTATTATTATTTCTTGTACATTACCTTGAAGCAGTTATATGTATTTTATACAAATTCCATATAGAAAGCAAAAGATCCTATATTTCCATTAAAATTATAAGACAAACACACTATGACATCTTTCAATCAGAATTTTCTTAATATAGTAGCTGTTTCCATAGCTATGGCTACTTTATGAAATTTAATTTCTTTTAACTCTATATCCATTTAATGTTAAGTATAAAATGCAGTCAAATCGTATAGAGAATAAAATATTCTTTAATATTTAAAATAACATCAAATGTGAAAAAATTATATATAACATAGTTTTTTCAAGAAAAACTGTTAAAATCTTCAAATGATGGTACTTCCGGTTGACCAATTGTAACCAAAATCTAATCAGCTCTTCATATGGATGTAACGAAAAAGTATACGAAAAAATTATAATTTTTGTAACTGTAGTATTAAAGTTATCGCAGACGAAAATTTTGTTACACACACACACACACACACACACACACACACACACACACACACACAAACACACACACAAACACACACACACCCACACACACACACACACACACACACACACACACACACACACAAACACACACACACACACACACATACACACACACGCGCGCACGCACACACACACACACACACACACACACACACATCCACACACACACACATCCACACACACATCCACACACACACATCCACACACACACACACATCCACACACACACACACATCCACACACACACATCCACACATACACACATACACACACACTCACACATACAGACATCATCGTAAAAATAGTAAAATCGTATTCTAGGGATCTTAAAACGTGCTTATTCATTAAAACTCACCACCGAATTTTTTGACCAAAGACAATACCTGCCTTACCTAAAGGTGACGGAAGGTAAAAAGGGATTTTTAATTGTCAAATCAATAACTATTGGATAAAAAAATTAACCAGTGGTTAAAAATTAACCACCGAGTTACAGAATAGAGCCCTCACAAGTTAATATTTCATATTTTCATATTACTAATCCCTTATTATCAACAGACATTTAATTTTAAATGAGCTTTTAACGAACAAAAGCATATCAAACTAATATGTTATACGAGATTTCTAATATTGCAACCTGAATTTCGATGTGCTTATTTTTGATAAATGCGCATTTAAAATTAAATGTCTGGTGATAATACCGGTTATTTATAACTCTTAATTTAAACTATGCTCTTTATAATTATTGAAGTTTTCTATTTTTTGACACTGGTGGAATACCCCATTCCTAATTTTCCCTGTAAACTACCAAAAGCATTATAAAATTAATTTTGATCTAATAAATTGCTCGTTCATCGAATTTTTATTTAAAACTAATTATATTGATTTCACATTATACTCGAAGTTCAAAACCTTCACCTCTCAAAATCATGATCAAATTTCGAACATAATTAAATAATAAACTTTAAGCAATTTCATATTTGATCACATAATTAAAATAGAGCAGACAAGAACTCAATAACTCCCTAAATTTAATAAATTATTAAACTTCATACAAATATTGGTAATAACAAGAAATATGTATTAAAAATATAACAAATATTGTAAATAGGCCAGTCGGCAGGGAGTTCAACAGATGTAAATATGGTTTTATATCGGGAAAAAGATTTATCTATTGGAATCGGTTTATTGTAGGCCTCTTTTAGACATTTTTATATGGCTCAAAAATCGTTTTTACCTTCCATCACCTTTAGTTAAGGAAGGTATTGTCTTTGGTCAAAAAAATTGGTAGTGAGTTTTTAATGAATAAGCACGTTTTAAGGTTCCTAGAATATGATTTTACTATTTTTCCGATGATGTCTGTATATATATATATATATATATATATATATATATATATATATATATATATATATATATATATATATATATATATATACACATACATACAGGGTGATTCATCGGCCTGTCCTCTCTTTATAACTCTTTTATTTTAAGTCAGATAGAAAAACTCTTGAAATATAATTTATATGATATATTGTCTATCTACATACCATATGCATTTGTATACAGGGTGCTCCGTTTAAGCACAACAATATGTAACTTTATATTTCTTAATGGAACACCCTATATATATATATATATATATATATATATATATATTTATTTATTTATTTTGATAGTAAATTAGATTTTTTAAAGGGAATCTAATTTACCATCAAAATAAATAAATAAATATAGGATACTCCATTAAAAAATATAAAGTTACTTATTGTTGCGCTTAAACGGAACATCCTGTATACAAATGCATATGGTACGTAGATAGATAATAATATATCATATAAATTATATTTGAAGAGTTTATCTATCTGACTTAAAATAAAAGAGTTATAAAGAGAGGACAGACCGATGAATCATTCTGTATATATATATATATATATATATATATATATATATATATATATATATATATATATATATATATATATATATATATATATGTATGTATGTATGTATGTGTGTGTGTAACAAAATTTCGATAACTCTAATATTACAATTCCAAAAATTATAATTCTTTCGTATTCCTCTTCGTTGCATCCATATGAAAATCTGATTAGATTTTGGTTATAATTGGTAAATTGGTCATCCGAAAGTACCCTCATTTAAAGATTTTAACAGTTTTTCTTGAAAAAAGATGTTAAATATCATTTTTTCACATTTAATGTTATTATAAATATTAAAGAACATTATATTCTCTATACGATTTGACTGCATTTTATACTTCATATTAAATGGATATAGAGTTATAAAATTATAAAGAAATTAAATTTCAAAAACTAGCCAGCTATGCTAGAAACAGCTACTATATTAAGAAAATTGTGATTGAAAGGTGTCAGTGTCACGTGCAATTGACATATTCGTAGTATATTTATGTTATAGAATCTTTTTGCTCGAAACTTTCTGTATGGAATTTGTAAAAAATACATACAACCGTCGAAAGGTAATTTACATACAAGAAATTTAGAATCTTTTACAAGGAACTTTCTGTATGGATTTTATAGAAAATACATAGGCATTTACGAAAATTCTACCAGTAGATACCGCATCTACCGACTGCGTTCGAAAACACGAGTGGTAAGTAGTTACCGTGTTCGAAAATTGTACAATATCTACCAGGTCCATTTACCGGATTCATGAAGAATCTAATCTCAAAAAAAGGTAGTGATCAAACTAGGAAATCTGCTCAGTTTGTTAACTACGTCAAATTTCTAATCTGTCTCAAATTTTCAAATTTTTTCAAAGATTATGGATCTACCCTGTTTACCACTTGCGTTCTTAAAATATCGATTCCGGTAGCTATAACCTGATAAACAGCTGTAAATGCCTCATATAACTGACGGGAGGTAATGTGCTGGCCATATCAAATTTTTTTGCCAATGTCTTGATTCTGGATGGTCCTGCTACAAATAAAGTGAATATTAAAATTAAAAAATAAATAAATAAATTTTGTATCGAAAAGGTTCATACACATTTTTACGTAATATCAATATCCTATGAGCTACAGGCGGGGGGGGGGGGGGTTCTATTTCGTATCTAGTCCGGATGTTAAGGGTGAAAATTTGCCATAATTTGCATTTTATGATGCAAGCAAGCCGTTGGGTTTATATTTCTGTAACAGCCAGTATATACATCCACATGGGGCTGTAATAGGCTACTTGCATGACAATTTTTTTATTTAATTTTTTTGAAGAGACGATAAAAACTTGCTACCCATATTTTTTCTTTTGGCAAAATTTTCATTAATTGGCCAGAAAAAAAATAATGAAATTTTAATATTTAAATTACCGCCATGTATGACGTAAAATTACGCCGAACCAATGAATGGCCGTAAAGCATTAACATCGGTACGTCCAATAGCAACGGCATGTGCGGGTAATTTAAACATGACAGATAATCTGTTTGACGTTTGAATAATAGTTTGGAGGTTTGTCGTTTTAATCTTGTACGAGTATAAGATAAGTTAAAATCCTTCAAAATCCTGCTTAACAAATCGAAATACGTAATAAAAATAACAGAAACCACGCAAATTGTAAATAATAAAGAAGAGAGACAGTGACAGAAAAATGAACTAATGTCAAAATCAAATTAAAACTCGCACTCGCTCGCCATCTACAGGTTACATTCTTAAATATACATCCCTTTCTCCGGTTCAAAATATTGACGTCAAAGAAAATCTCCTATCTTAATTTATTAAAAAAACAAATAATTTTTTAAATAAAATTTATATTTTTATATACGTTTTCAACTTTACTTTAGGTATTGTAACGCCCGCCGTCGCCGCCACTGTAAGCGAGTGTCTATTTATAGCGGTGACGTAATCGCGCTAGTAGCCGGGCAACGTAAGCAAACAGGTCGCGACGTGTTTAATTACTTCCGGTCACCTGAACCTTTTTGTGTTCATTGTTATTATACGGTCGGACATTCTAGGGCTTTTCTATAAAATAATAGCAGCTGTATATAAGGGGCGTAGCTATTCTCGAGGGACAAAGTTAGTGACATACAGAGTCATAGAGACATGGAGTGTTAGAGAGTAAAGTTAGTAGTGAAAGGCACACCAGTATCGTAATGAGCGTATGCAGTTTGTGTCGAGTAGGTACTCGGGAAGTTACTGGTATATTGGGATAGATGTGGATGTGTTGACGACTATTGGGAAGCTATAGTGTGAGTCGGGAAGTTACTGGTATACCGGAATAGCTGTTAAAGAGAATACTCGGTAGTGTTGAAGAGTATTGGGAAGCTAGGTATATGGGGACAGTAACGGCAAGTGGAAATGAATACTCGGCCGTGGTGTTTAAGAATTGTGGCATACGGACAGTCGGTGATACTGAGGCCGTGGAAGTTAGACAGAGAGTTACATAAATAAACAGATAGTGTTGTGAAAGAGGTGACTTCTGTCCGAGCAGTTGAATATACAAACGCTGTTGAGTCAGTTGAGTATATAGACGCTGTGGAGGTCGGTAGGCGGACAGTTGAACGTGAAATAAGTATATAGTGAGATAAATATAGTAATATAAATATCGCGAAAACAGTCTACAAGAGTCTGCAACAAACCGGCAGTCTAAGATTGGAACGCGAAGTGAAATAAATAATTTGTAATATCGTGGAAATAAATAGTAGTGTTAATTGATTAAATAAATAGTTAGTGTTATCTAGTTAATTATAGTTTAAGTCTCAATTAGTTTCTAATAAGTATTTAATATTAGTAATAGTAATTTTCATTATAGTTTAATAAAAACTTAATTTTAATTAATAATAATTGTCTAATATTTACACTTCACTCAAATAAATACAAACGTTACAGTATTTAGTGATAGATAACAGATTTTCAGTACCACGCAAGTAGCCTATTGTGAACGATATTGGGTCGGAATTCCAGTCTTTGTAACGAAATTTGGAGTTTGTAATTAAAATAAATAATTAAACTTGTAGATTGAGAAAAACTTGGGCTTAGCTCCAGTGTAGTGAAAATGACGCCTGTCAGACACAGATTGCCATGCTAATCTCTTCATATTGATTAGGAATTTGTTGCTTTGAAGCTCATATCTTCTCTGCTTGTTTAGGATTCTCTACTAATTGACTACAATCATTTCAATCACGGAACATGGAAACACATAGTTTCGGCAATTAAACAGAATTTATTGAACGTCGATATTGAACACAGGTATTTAATTATAAAACATATGTACAATACCGATCAAAATTATTTGAATTTATGGTAGTCATTAACTATCAGACTCAGTGGTGCGCCGTGCGGGGGGGGGGGGGGTGCCCCGCACAAGGCGCCTGACATCGAAGGGCGCTGTTTCAAGACAGTAAAGTATATAATAGTGAATTTTTATAACATTCTCTTATTTGTAAAGACAAAATTACTATAAAACTTACAAATTAACGTGATAGAAGTATAGATATTTTTTAATTTGTGTAATATATATATATATATATATATATATATATATATATATATATATATATATATATATATATATATAAAAAATAATAATATATATATAAAATAATTATCATATCAATCGGTTCGTTATTTCTCTATTTCTAGCATTGTTATATTAAAATAATAACTATGAAAATGTTGATTACAACAATGAATATATCGATTATAACTCAAAAATATTGATTACAAGAATGAATCCCACAATGAATCCAATATTTAAATACCTATTATCATTTTGCAAAGAATCAAATGCATATATAATTCTGAAATCTGTTGTAAAATTGTTGATTACAACAAACGATTTTGATTATAACCTATTGATTACAAGAATGAATCTAGGAAAATTTCATCAATATAAAAAATCAGACCAGGTTTATCATGTTCTTTAGTACCAATAATCAGTCGAACTGTTTATAATAACGACCAATATTCAAATTCTTCTTGATCATTAACATCTTCTTGATCATGGAAAATTTGGACCATAAAGCAGGCTTTATAGATTGCATAGAATAGAATGAAATAGAACAGAATAGAATAGCACAGGGAATAAAAATATAAACCAGTGCATATGCACGGAACCATTTATATTTGCATAGAATGGAATAGAATAGCACAGAATAGAATACGAAATAACCATATTTTATTTCCTGTTCTATTCCATTCCTGTTCCTATTCCATTTGGGTTACTCCGATGCTATTTTTGCGATTCCGATGTAATTTTTTGTAGTAATTTCGTAAATAAGGATACATTCATACGGGTGAACTCAAAAAACTAATCGCTATCTGTACTTTTCATTTCATCTCGTACATATAAATAATAAATATTTATTAATCATTCTGTCACAAATCAAACAACTGTCAAAATGACATATATCTACTTCACAAACAGTGAAATTAGCGCACAAGAATGAATATTCAATGTACTCTAAAAGTGACATTTTATTCCATTCCATGTAAACTATAAATGGTCTTAAAAATTTCTATTCCTATTCTATTCTATTCCTTAATCCATTTTATTCCATTCTATTCTATGCAATCTATAAAGCAGGCTTAATGAAGAACGCATATATTTTATACTGAAAAGTAAGCACAATCTATAGAATAACAATATATACGAGTAATATTGATATATCACCATACCTTTTCATTGAAATATGCGAGTAACACAGTTTCGTTCAAAATTGTCACATTTTTTTTCTGTCAACCAGGCTTGCAACACATCGTATTCGTTTTGATATCGGTCGTTTGACTTACCAGGACATAAATCCGCTAAAGCTACATTAGCTTCTAGCAAATTTTTTTCAGAAATTTCAGTATCATATTCAGTTTGGAGCTCCATGCTTGACATTTTTAATTATTTGTTTACACAAAACAAATGGTTACCAATACAACGCATCGCCTAAATGTTTCTTGGCATAGCCATCTAATATTTTTTACACAGCAACAAGCTTTTAGTCATGCAATTAAAAATTACGTTTCATTTGGTTTCAGTTGTGCGTAAAACGTTGTACGTACCTCAGGCCGAAAGAGGTTTACGCCTTTGGACGAATAAAAGCGCTCCGTTTCGCGTCGGGCTTCAAATTTCGTCCGCAGGCGTAAACCCTTTCTTTCGGCCCTCTATACGTAAATAACTATTTTTTTTCTAAAAAAAGTTAGGATGGCTTTGTCGCCCCTATGCTAGGCTACCTTTGTTCTGGGCACAAAATGAACACCCTCTAGGATCGGGCCTGATGATAATAATAACCATTTTCAAGTTTCAGCATTGTTCCCATATTTCAAATAATTTTATATTATGTTGCGAATCTCTTTCATGTTTTCTGTAAACAGAATGCCTTACAATGAGTTCAATCTCGCTGAAAGAACAGTATTTTGAAATAGTGTGTCTGTTGCTTAAAATATTTGTAAAGAATAAAAAAATTATTTTTCAAATCCACAATTCTGAAGATATAAGAAATTCTATATTTTACAAACGTGCGACGTGATGTTTTCAGACAGGGCGAGAGCCGGTTTACATATCTATAAAAACATGACAAAACTACTGATTCAATCAATTTTCACCTCCAATTTTCCAGTGACATATGCGTTAACTCTGATATATTTATATTGATCTTACGATCGAAATGTTCTTTGACATTACTGGGATATATCATATTTTGGTTTGAGGATCGCAATTTATCACCATATTCAAAATTATTACATTTTTTCTTTTTCGTGAGGAAAAATATTGTGATAGGGTGACCTCGATCAACCAATTAAGCAATACACGGATTTTTCTATATTTCTAGCATTTCTAATACAGGGTTATCAAAAATGGCTCAAGCGTGCCGCTCCATACGATTTCGTCATTTGCCGCTTACTTACTATGACAGCATTACTATTTCCATGGGCGCACCTTTCGAATTTTGCTAGTGATCATAAAAATAACCCTAAGAACTGTTTTCTGTTCACCCGAACGAAAATATGCTTCAAGAAGATACTCGTCACGCTCTTCATTAAATACAATTGTTTTTTGGGGCCCCTGTAATATAATTTTGTATTTTTTAACCTCTCGCTACCCTTAGTACGGGAGGTAAGGGATCGTGCTAAAAATTGCATATCGAGATTTTGGTAAATGACTACGTTTTAAGGTCCCTAGAATCCAAATTTAACATATTCGCGATGATGTGTGTGTGTGTGTGCGTGTGTGTGTGTGTGTGTGTGTGTGTGTGTGTGTGTGTGTGGGTGTGTGTATGTGTGCATATGTGTGCGCGTGCGTGAGTGCGGGCGTGCATGCGTGCGTGCGTGCGCGTGTGTGTGTATCCTCCACTCTAAATCAAATACTATCGTTCAGAAAATTATGAAACCTTGTATTTCTACCTGATTCTAATACGGGAAAAGGCCATTAGATTTTGGTGTATATCAAATAACCAGAAATGACACTTTACTTGAAGTGAAAATAGATTTTCTTCGAAAAATACCTTCAAATGTTATTTTTTCAAGATTTGTGTTATTACAAAAATTAAAGATTATTATATTTTCTACAGATTTGCACAATTACTTTTTCTATATATTTTACGGATAAATTTATAAAATAATCTACAATTTTAATTCCGGAGCCTACGCTTTAAACAAGCAAAACTCCTTGGTTACTCAGTTCATATCTCAAATGTATGTAATTGACAGATAAATGTCACTGTCAAGGAACTAATCATTTCAAATTAATAATAGTAAGGTTTTAAAAAGAAAATAGTATATGTAACCATAGTTATATGGAATGGATCTTAATACAGTTTCCGCAATAACTAAATATGTAAGTATGTATTTTTAAATAAAAATTAAATAGCGGAAGGTTTGGTATTGGCCACATCAGATTTTTTTCTACCTATAATAGTCGATCGCTTACCGAAAAAAAAAAGTTTTAAGGTCGATCTCCGATTGTAAAAGTTTGAGCACCCCTGTTGTATGACATATGGACAATACTCACAAAATAATTTCCAGGGCTTAGGGATACAATGCCTAATAGATTTAAAGCTGGTATTACTAATAAGAGCGATATAAATTAATATTAAATGGTAAAATACGTGAATATCACATTCGGTTTTGTTTTTATAATGTTAAAGGTGCATTCACAAATGAAAATTAGGTTTAGATTTATGGTTTATACTTTAGATTTAAAGACTTTGGCCACATATTATGTTATGACTCCATGCACACTTCAGAATTTAGGGTCTCTAAATCAAAATCATAAAGCTAAACATTGCAAGGTCGAAACTTTAGGTTCATGATTTAGTTTGACGTCACAAACTTCACCAGTGAGAACGAGTCTGAAATGATATAGATATATATATATATATATATATATATATATATATATATATATATATATATATAAACCCATCTCTATTTAGTATCCACTTGGTGGATTCGGCCTTTTAAACAAATGCGAGAAGAACATGGAGACTGTCATAACGTAATTGCTGAAATATAACCAATAATGCCAAGCGAATGACAGTTTCACGGCGCACAGGTGTCTTGTTGAGTACTGCTCTACTGATATTTTAATCTTGTTTTTGAAGCATTTATAGAGATGTCTGTACATATCAAAACTAATTTTCAGGTAATTTAAACTTACATTTATGAATGACTTACTTAAACCTAAACAAAAACCATAAACCTAATTTTCATTTGTGAATGCACCTTAACAGTGGAAAATTATAAATTATAGAACAAATTAGATATAAATCTTGCTTCGCTTGCTATATCTCGCCTTGATTTGTATAAAACTACTTTCAACAACCCTTTATTTATCTAATGAAGATCTTAGTCGATAAAGCAGTAACGTCATAAAAAACAATATTACTAGACATGCATTTCCAAATTTAATTTTAATTTTAATAATGTAGTCTGAAAGCTTTCTCAGGTCTTCATTTTAACAAGAACAAAATATGGGAAGGCTTATAAATTTTAGTTCGCATCAGACATTTTTCCCCGTATTCTTCATTACTTCAAAATTTTCTTTTGAAAGTATTACACCGTCAAAGACTTTTAAAGCTGCATGTAATAATAACGATTCATATGGGTAGTAGGATGAGATAGTAAATTACGACAAACATGAAACATGTCTTCCTGAGCTGCCAATAATATCATTTGTATTACATTTCACAAAACTATTGATATAGAGCTCTTTGACAGATATATACGAGTATATTATTATTGAACAGCAAGATAGATAGTTCAAAGACATATGTATTCCGACATTGCAGTCAAACTTAATTATATGCAGGTATAGATATTCTAAACCATACGTATACTTTGGATGTTCACCCAGTGGCGGATTTAGGAATAGGCACAGTAGGCACGTTCCTACGGCGGCAAATTTTCGAGGGCGGCAATTTTTTTAGATATGATCAAAAAGCGTGACGGAAAGATTTTCTGATGGTAAATTCATATATAGTAAGGTTTTTTAAATACTTTTGTCTCACTAAAGTATTATGAACTGTTTATTCCTAGGACACGATGTATGTAAACATATCTATAACAATCGGGACATTATGGGAGGACATAATAGTTCATTATGCCCTCATTATAATCCGATCATCATTTATGGATTTTAAATTAGAAATAATATGAACGATATATAATGAAAATTACTTTCTTTTTAATTATAATTCATTACAATAATAATAAGGAATAATTATAACAATTAATACATTAATTGATTACAACAATTAATATAATAAACAGCTTTGCAAGTACACCGCAGAAATCATTTTTAATTTAATTCTAATACTTAAAATTTATTATGAAAAGGGCCTTAAACAGCAATTAACTATAACCACACATGTAAATAGTAAGTACGTCGAACAGCAGACTGCAACGTTTCGCATTGATTTTTGACGGATGACTAATTTTTTTCGTGACGATATTTATCCACGTTTGAATTCATTTTTGATATTATTTACCGTCACATGTGACACATCCAAAGCAGTACAAACTCTCTAAAATGTAATAATATTCATAAATAAGTGCATAAGAAATAAAGAACTGAGATCTGTCATGTGAAAACGAACCTCAAAATATAATACTTACATTTTCTACAGACGAGAATGGAATAATTAGGGGAACATTTATGCGTTTCTCTTCCTCAACGTATTCAAAATAATTTCTTTACACTGTTTCGATAAAATATCTTCCGAAACATCAACATCAAATTCACCCACCCATTCCATAATTTCCAACGATATAGAACGTTGATGTTTTAAAAATAAATAAATGTTGATAATAAACAAAACAATTAAACAACATCTTTAGCAACAGCGACGCCAAAGCTTAAGCATTTTTGTAATCAAAATTATTATAAATGATAACTTATTTCACATACTTTAGTGACACATAAAATCTTGTATGCACCACGAGCGGTACTAGATGATAATGCCAAAGGCCCTCGGGTTAGATCCTCGTCGCTCTCCTGGCATTATCATTATCGTAACGCCCTTGGTACATAAAACACTATTTATTATTCTATTCTAATTAGTAATTATCGTATTTTCAGGGACTTAGGTGATGGAATATGTGCTCTATTTTCAAAAATATCCAAATAATTGAAGTCAAGTTTCAAACTTTTCAGAGCAGGTGCGAATGGTGCAACGCAACTGCATCAGGCCCCAGCCTTCAAAGGAAAAAGGCCCCGCGATTTGTAAACAATTCATATTTATTTACTTCTAATTAGTTCAATATTTTTGTATTCTTTAAAATTTTAATCTTACAACTCTTCGGTTTAAAAAGAAAAATTTGATTACAACAATAAAATTATTGATTACAATAATGAAAATGACTAATTACATAAATAATTATACATTTTAGTATTCAATTTTTTACACCCTTCTTAATTTTCCGTCCGTAGTAAATGTCTAAGTAGCGTAATGCCTTGGCGGTCGTTCAATCTCAAAATCTTATGTACCTAACATAAAATGAAAATGGCAAGAAGTATTGTGTTACAACAATTTTTACCTCTCGCTAAGAGACGTTTTGTATTCATGCTAAAAATCGCATATCCAGATTTTAGTGAATAAGCACGTTTTTAGGTTCCTAGAATCCGATTATAACATTTTTACGATGATGTCCGTATGTGTGTGTGTGTGTGTGTGTGGATGTGTGTGTATGTGTGTGCGGATGTTGGATCCACGATTTGTCAAATACTATAAGACTTAAGACATTTTTAACTACGGATTCCTCAATTGAACAATAATGGGAAGAGTTGATTATGTTTTGGTAACAATTGGACAACCGAAAGTAGTAGTTACAACAAAAAAAACATCTAAATATTATTTATCGAAAATCTATGTAAATATTTATATTAAAGAACGTTAAATTCTTTATTCGATAAATATAAATTCATTATTATATCTTCTATAGATTTAGAGATAAAGAAATGCATATAAAATAATTTGATGTAAAAAATCTCATATCAAACTACTTCAAGGCAAGAAATGCAAATGTTTGTAATTCATACATAAATGTCACTGTCAAAAATATTTGTATGCCACTATCAAAAATATTTGTACATCATTATGAAGATTATGAAAATAAAAAAACGTCGACAACGCAAAAGAATATAATAGGAATTTGCGAAAAAATGACGAATATAAAGAAAAAGAAAAGGAAAGTAGAAAAAGAAAATTTCAGGATATTGAATATAAAGAAAATGTATGTATTGTACATAATTTATATTAAAATATCCCATAGATTTTGCAAATATATGTGAGAATTATTTTGCAGTGAGACATGAATATATGTATTCGTATTTAAAAATATTTTTCGTTTTATAAGTACAACCAGGTAAAATATCTGGCATGAGGTTATGTGCTGGCCACACTAGATTTGTTTTTAAAACCTTTGTTACATACATTATAACAACTAAACAACTTATCCATTTTCGACAGCCTTCACTCTCTCAATAAGCTATTAGAGCGTAGCTTCTCTATTACATCCAATAAAAGTGCACTGAGATTTTCTCGTAACTCAGCCCACAAATTTTCTTTTCAGACCGCAGCGGTCTTCAGTGTTTTCGGTCGGTAATTGCTTTCAGGATCTACTTTACCGGCAGTTAATGGCGTGGACTCATTAAAAACTAGCAAAAAACTTTTATATCAGCCCAGCAGGAGTTGCTCCTTCCTCATCTTTCTCATTCCTGCGGAGGATTTACGAAAGAGAAAGCGGTGAATCATTTTACCGGAGAGAAGACTCAGTTTTTATGCTATATATCATAATGGTTTATTACCCATTACTGGGTATGCCAATGAGCTTTTATTCTTCGTTCACTTTGCGCGATTTGATAATTGGACTACGATCGGATTCGAACTTAAGCCTTCAAAACTAAATATAAAACATACTCAAATGGATATACAGGATGGTGACTTAGGCGACGCAGCATAGGGGTTTCAATGGTAAAATCTTAATGTGCAGTTATTTGCTCCCCTAATTATTTTAGAGTAAAATTGTATGTAGGTTTTTGCTACAGCAAAAAATACTGCATCCGAATATGCTATTATTATTTTTTCAATATCCGGAACAGTAAAAATAATCGAAAACAATAATAACAATTTTGCAAAAATCATTCATGCCATAGAACAAAAATTTAAACAAATGCACAAACATCTGACACTACTTAAAAAATCTTAAATTTAGTTCTCGTCAAACTACACTGTTGTAATCAACTATTGCATTGTTATCATCAACACTACAAAAAAGTAAAATAAGTTTAAACGTCAAGAATCTATGACAGATATTTGCGCTTTTGTTTAAAACGAGAAAAATGAAAACACCTTTATTGTAGGTAGTTGATGACAAAAGTATAATAGTTGATTAGAACAATGTAGTTTGACGAGAACGAAATTTAAAATTTCTTTAAGTAGTAATGTTTTTGCTTTTGTTTTAATTTTTGTTATTGGCATCAATGATTTTTGCAAAAATGTTATTGTTTTTGACAATTTTTACGGTTCCGGAAATTGAAAAATTATAAACAATTGCATATTCCGATGCAGTATTTTATTCTATATGCAATTTTGCTCTAAAATAATTAGAGGAGCAAATAACTGCACATTAAGATTATATCATTGAAACCCGTATGCTGCGTCTTTCAAGTCACCGCTGTATATACCGGGTGTCTTAGGCCAACCGACACATAGAAAATCAGTTAATTGTAAATAGTATCTCCCCAGTGCAAGATATTACGTTAACATTTTGTATGCTTATCTGGGGATACTAATTCTGTGGATTATATTTCAAATTAGTCAATTTACATGTGTAATACTAGAAGAAATTAAGAAAAATATCGAATTTCCAGAATTGGTGGTCATATCCCGGAAAAAATAGTTTCTAGTTTAGTATTTGAATGGGTACTTGCAAAAGTCTCATACCTGAATATTAAAAGAAACCGCATCTATAAAATAATTTAAACGTCAACTTTCATTCGCTAGTCATACTATCACCTTTGGTTAGAGCTGACTGGAAGTTAAAACTGTTATTAGCATCGATTTTAACCTTCAGTTTAATTCTTAACTAATAGTTAATAAGTCATTTTAACTAGAGGTGGTAAAATAGGGCCCAAATGCAAGTAAAATTTAGTTAAAGAAATTGAAGGAATTTCGGCGCAAGAATCAGGGAATATGGTACTATTTTAACTATCTTAAATAGGAAGACGAAAATATACATAAATTAATTAGTATAAGTGGGTGTGTGGGTGTGTGGGTGTGTGGCTGTGCGTGCGTACGTGCGTGTGTGACTGTGTGTGACAAAATTTTCTAATGCGATAACTCTAATACTACAATTCCAAGAATTATAATTCTTTCATATTGAAGAACTGATTAGATTTTGGTTATAAATAGTCAACCGAAAGTACCCTCATTTGAAGATTTTAACAGTTTTTCTTAAAAAAACGATGTTAAATATCATTTTTTCACATTTAATGTTATTATAAATATTAAAGAATATTTTATTCTCTATACGATTTGAATGCATTTTATACTTCATATTAAATGGATATAGAGTTAAAAAATTATAAAGAAATTAAATATCATATATATATATATATTAGCTAGCTATGCTGTAAGTCTGGAAACAGCTGCTATATTAAGAAAATTTTGATTGAAAGGTGTCAGTGTCAAGTGCAGTTGACAGTATGTGTTATAATTTTACTGGAAATATAGGATCTTTTGTTAGAAATTTTCTGAATGGAATTTGTATAAAATACATACAACTTCCTTAAGGTAATGTACCTACAAGAAATATAATTTTTTGAAGGAACTATCTGTATGACCTTTTTACAAAATACATAAAACTACATACATAATGTGCTGGCCACATCAGATTTTTAATGCTGACAAAACAAATATCCCTTAACAAGAATATTCATTTAATTTACAGACATCGTTACTTTTTTGTTCTGTCTCTTTGACAATCACTAACCCGGAAACAAATTCCCCATGTAAATATTATCAGTCTTTAAGAAAAGTCTTGTTTTTTTGCTCATTTTTTCTCTGTTTACTGATCACGGGTGGTTACCATAGTAAACATCAGGCACATATTTCAAACATTCTCTATTACATTATTCGGTAACATCAAAGAGTTTGCTTGTGATGAAAAAATCCAGACGTTTCTGGGCCTAATCGAGTGATCCAACCAACTCCCTGCAAAAAATTATGCTTTCAAACCATCAATCTTCCCGAATAACGAACAGCGAGGTGGAGCATCGCACGATAAAGTGGGCGTCATAGAATCATCCCAGTTATTACGAAAAAATTATCAGATTGGTATAAATTGAAAATATATTCAGAGATCTCTGCATATAAAGTAATATGAAAATGACGCTTTATCGGTTTTCCGGATACATAATATTGATAAGTATAAGTATATTATATACAGTGGGTAAATTTCTCCACTATGATGTAGATTACTCGTATTTTGAATTATACCAGCCGTATTTTTAGTAATTCTGACGTGGTTTAAACCAGGTCTATCTTAGGTCTAAGGTTTTCCCTTATTCATAGTAACGGTTGACTTATATCTAGTTTAAACCCAGTCTGAAATTTAGACCGACCGTACCCCTAATTTAAACTAGGTCTAACTGGCCTAAAATATGTATCGCTACGAGTCGTTACCAGGCGACATGTAGTTATAATAACGATTTTTGCAAAAATCCTATTCTACTATAGTTATTAACGTCATAAGGCTGATATGTAGCAAATAACAGATGAGGTTGAATGTTGTAAAATCGAGGCGATAGCCGAGATGTTATAATCAACTGTATCTGTTATTTGTATATCAGCCGTGTGACGTTCAGTATTTTTCATAATAACATAAAATATCTTCTTAAAATTCTATTTTCTATGGCATTGACAGGTGACAGCTCTTCATGACAATTTCATGATGCAAAGATTTTTTTTAGGAACACATGATTTTTAATAATTGTACTGTTATAAAAAATAACGGCCGTGGCTGTTTTGATGCATATATCGGTTGAGCATACAGTACTGTTAAAGCACGTTTAACAGTATGGTATTATGAAATAGTTATTAACGTCATAAGGTTGATATGTAGCAAATAACAGATGAGGTTGAATGTAGTAAAATCGAGGCGATAGCCGAGATTTTATAATCAACCGTGTCTGTTATTTGTATATCAGCCGTGTGACGTTCAGTATTTTTCATAATAACATAAAATATCTTCTTAAAATTCTATTTTCTATGGCATGTTGACAGGTGACAGCTCTTCATGACAATTTCATGACACTGCGATTTTTTTTTGGAACACATGATTTTTAATAATTGTACTGTTATAAAAAATAACGGCCGTGGCTGTTTTGATGCATATATCGGTTGAGCATACAGTACTGTTAGAGCACATTTAACAGTATGGTATTATGAAAATTTATTTATCGTTACTTATCATTATTTTATGTCGTTTATGAACGACAAGTTCACATGCCTCGTTGAAGTCGTAAAGTTAGATATATTTTGAAAACAAAAGTAAAAATCTGATTTGGCCAGCACATTACCTTCCGTCAGTTCTATGTATTTTGTATAAATGTTATACAGAAAGTTCCTTGGAAAAGATTCTATTTCTTGTACATTACGTTAAGGCAGTTGTATGTATTTTATACAAATACCATATAGAAAGCAAAAGATCCTATATTTCCAGTAAAATTATAACACATACATACTGTCAACTGCACTTAACACTGACTCCTTTCAATCAGAATTTTCTTAATATAGCAGCTGTTTCCAGAGTTATAGCATAGCTAGCTAATATATGATATTTAATTCTTTATAATTTTTTAACTCTATATCCATTTAATATGAAATATAAAATGCATTAAAATCGCATAGAGAATAAAATATTCTTTAATATTTATAATAACATTAAATATGAAAAAATGATATTTAACATCGTTTTTTCAAGAAAAACTATTAAAATCTTCAAATGAGGGTACTTCCGGTTGGCCAATTTTAACCAAAATCTAATCAGCTCTTCACATGGATGTAACGAAGAGGAATATGAAAGAATAATAATTTTTTGAATTGTAGTATGGAAGTTATCGTACACGAAAATTATGTTACACACACACACACACATGCACGCGCACACGCGCACACACACACACACACACACACACACACGCGCACACACACACACACACACACACACACACACACACACACACACACACACACACACACATACAGACATCATCGTAAAAATCGTGTTCTAGGGACCCTAAAACGTGCTTATTCATCAAAAACTCACCACCGAATTTTTTGACCAAAGACAATACCTTCCTTACCTAAAGGTGTCGGAAGGTAAAAATGGCTGAAGAAGATATTTTATTAATTGTAGCTGACCAAGATATTATTGTTATTATATTATTACATTTTTTAATATGACATTTTATATAATCGTCCTTTTACTGTACCGGAGGAAAATTTGAGAATTTTTTTTTTGATGAATAAAGAAGCATGTAGAGATTTATTTACGCAAATATCACCATATATGAGGAACTCGTTGAAGTGATGGTTTGTCAAAAATTTCTAGATTATTTATAAATTATTATTTATGCGTATTACATTACATATAAATGCATATAAATATTTTAATTCAGATGATGGCAGCTTTGCATTTTTTTGCTCATGGAAGCTATCATAAATCAGTAGCAAGGAAGATATCAGTAGAAAAGTATTCATATGTGGTATCAAGTCAATCATTAATAATCATATCGTTAATAGAAATCTGCAATATTGTTGTTGATCGTTTTTTAGACATATATCTATATCAAATTTCATAAGGCGCAAGTAGATATGGAGCGTGTAAACTGTAAAACGAGGGTGAGAATAACAAATAATTTTACGTACGATGAAAATTTCAAATTTGAATCAATGTCAAATTTGAATTGAAAAACAAATATAAATTTATTGTGACAAAATCAACATGAAGTTAGATATTATCGTTAAACTCATCGTAACGATAACTCGATAACGATATGATTACTAGAATACCTTTTTGGCATTTTTGTCGTTATTAAAGTCGTTCAACCAAATGCTTAGCGACAGTCGTATGGTAACGATATCGTTATACATATTTTTAGTAGAATAGGCCTGTAAGTCCTGTCATTGTAACGAATATATAATTGCATTCGTAAGACAAAAAATATTTATTAATTGTCAAATTGACAATTTTGATATTAAATGAATAAAATTGAGGATATTCAAGATATTTGTGTAACATAAATGATGTAGAAGATGCAGAAAAGATCAGATGTCAATGTTAAAGGTACTTTTATCATATCTGCAAATTTGATACACATAATTGAAATTTGTATTTAATTTTAGAAAATGAATCAGAGACAGAGATTCAGATGAAGATACTACTGAATTAAATAATGCTATATGTAACGAAACATATTTAGACAAAATCACAATAGGCCCGGAAACGAAAACACTTCAAACCTCACATGTAGTTGTCAAATATTTTCATATAAAAATTAATGTGTTAGACAAATTTGGAGTATAAATAAATGATATTTAGTTAATTTCACACGTTTCCTGTAAATTGCAACCAGTTTCATACCCAAATAAAAGTTCTGGTGTATCATTAAAACTAGCACCGCCGTTAGCCTCGAATAATTTTATTCATATTTTAATTTATAAATTTTTTTCTTCCCATTTTTCCTCATGTATACTCGTACATATGAATACACGCTTCTATAAGCCTATTGTTGTACTACATACTATTCTTATTTTAGATAATATTAAGTATTAGGTATTTTTCGAAGAAAAACTATTTTGAGCTTCTAGTCAAGTGCCATTTCCGGTTATTCGATTTTCACCAAAATCTAATGGGCTCTTTCTATTACAGAAAAAGTTCGAAATACAAGATTTCATAATTTTCTGAATTATAGTATTTGAGTTAGAGTGGAGGATCTACACACACATACACACAAATACACATACACACATACGCACATACACACACACACACACACACACACACACACACACACACACACACACACACGCACATACACACATTCACACATACACACAGATATCATCGTGAAAATGTTAAAATTGGATTCTAGGGACCTTAAAACGTGGTCATTTACCAAAATCTCGATATGCGATTTTTAGCACGATCCCTATACCTCCCTTACGAAGGGTAACGGGAGGTAAAAATAGCAATAATGTCTTCATTTTCTCAAACCGATAAACTAATGAACAAACTACGGATGTTGTGAATCATAACAAGCTTTAGATGTCTTAACATCCTCGCTCTACGAGTTCCGATTTCAAACCGACATCTGCGGCAGTTGTGATACTCATAACATTTCTAGGTAAGTTAATTGCTATAGGGGTGTATTCTGTAAAAAAAATGTTAATTTTAACATGCATTTAAAAATTATATTTTAACATGACTGTTAATTTTTTGGGATTCTCTACGCGAAAATTTGACACTGCTGTTAAAATCAAACATTTTAACATGTCTGTTAAACAACAGAATGAAGTGATCAACAAGACAGAAAAAAGGCACGTCTTTGCTAAAGTAATGTAGTTAGTAACCATAACACAAATAAATAACCGTGTTAAAAAGAGTGAACAACTGTCAGGTTATGTGTCACTTTGAAATTTAAGAAAACTAATCTGTCATTTTGAAATTTTAGAAAAACGAATGGAAATAATGCTTTGGAAAATAAATAAAAATCTGCTGCATAATCATGTCTCATTTTTAGGTTCCATATTAAAAATGAATTACATTGAAATTGTAAATTATTAAGTTATAATTAGGTATATGAAATTTCTTCGTCTTGATCTTCAGAATTGACAATCCAAAATGTTAAGTTACGTTGGTTTGACGAACAAGACAGGAATAAGCGATTTTAACTGCATTTAATACCTACATTATAATAAAGAACTATGTTTTACGATACATCTAAATCGTGCTCTCGGTATACCATTCAAAGTTCAGTCTTTCTCGAATTATGTTAGTTAAATATTCCTACTGGCAACACGCTGTGATACAAAAAGACATACGATGGAATGGGTGACCGTAATTAAATAAAATACTTCGTAAAACAGTATATCTTATTAAATAACACCTAGACATTTTTTATATTCATCCATGGTATTTTTCTTTCGTTTTCTATTTCATTTTCATTAATTAGAAGTGCAACATATTCAAATTCTGTGATAATTTTATTGTATAAACGGATGTTAAAATTTTAAAGGCATCGATTTGAATGACGTTAAAATATACAGTTTTAACACATAATTTTAACAGGGGTGTTAAAATTTTAACACGGGTGTTAAAATTTTAACAGAATTGGTGGTTACAGAATAGAAAATGTATTTTAACAGCAAGTTTATTTTTAACATACTGTTTAAAATTAATAGTTTCCTTACAGAATACACCCCATAATAACCCTAAACTATGAAAAATTTAGTATATCTATTTTTCTCAAATTATTTCTGTAGTGTGTTATAAAGCCGTTTAAGTAGGATTTCGTAAGATAATAAAATATGTAATTACAGCTTTTCAAAGTTTCTATTGATTTTATATTAAAACAATAACATTAAATTTGAAAGAAACTGGAAGCGTAGATTAATATCCACTCTCTTGAAATGTCATTTTTAATGTCAAAATCAAAAATTAACCCGATTTTTTTGCAACATCTTCATTAATTTGACGTCGACAAAAGCTCGATTTAAGCGTTTTTTATCGAGTAACAATGTTATACGACAAGAACATTTATTAAAGGTCTTTTTATTGACAGTTCCATCAACTGCCGATCACTTCCACTGAAATTCAAACTGATGATGTTGTAGGTGCCTATCAGCACCTTTATTTTTTCACTCTTTCGGAAATTTACTCTTTTTATGAACCGAAAAAATGCCAACTACACTAAACAGAACTTGAAACACTCATAACTCATTTATAGCCTTTGTAGTATCAGATTCTAATGTTACTTTGAAGATTACAAATTGGCATTTTGACAGCATTACAAACTTATCTGATATCTCTTTACAATATGATATCATAATTTTAACCCTACTTTTGACACTGGTTCGGCCTCTCAGACCCAGGGGCTGTTTTAACGATTATTCAATAGGTACAGACTAAAAGACCACCTATAAATATATGTATAACGAATACCGAGTTAGGGGGTTTAAGTCTACTACCAATGGAAGTAGACAAATTCAAATAGCGGACACGTGGCTACCAACCCAGTACTACAATTCTCAAACAGTTTTTATTTAAATATAAATTTCTCTTTCTGTATGGATTTTATAGAAAATACAAACGCATTTACGAAAATTCTACAGGTAGATACCGCATCTACCGACTGTGTTCCAAAACACGAGTGGTAAAAAGTTACCGTACTCGAAAATTGTTCAATATCTACCAGATCCATCTACCGGATTTATGAAGAATCTAATTTCAAAAAAAAGGTAGTGATGCATAGCGAAGCGCGCGCGTTAAAATTGGAAATGTATTCAAAGTAGGACTCTGCTCGGTTTGCTAACTACCTACGTCATATTTCTAACCTGTTTTAAATTTTCAAATTTTGTCATAGATTATGGATCTACCCTGATTACCACTTGTGTTCTTTAAATATCGATTCCGGTAGCTATAACCTGATAAAAAGCTGTTTACCGGTAACAGTTCACCGGTAGAATTTTCGTAAATACCTCATATAACTGACGGAAGGTAATGTACTGGCCACATCAGATTTTCTTTTTTAATAAATACTAAATCCAATATTCTTTAAATCAAGTGATTTTATTTTCTGACTGACGTTGACATTTTCAAGTGTTTTAATTTGAAATTAAATTATTTTTCAATAAAAATTTCTACACTGGATGCGAAACTAACTATTTTGGAGATGATTCGAGATGCTAAAGGTATTCTATTTGGATCATTCTCTAAATAAATTGTCAAAAGCAGTTAAATTTAATGAATGGATAAAAATCTGTCAAACTTATCACACTTCGGGTCACCTTCGGGTTGAGTAGACACGACAAAGACTAGAAATATATCAGGGTCACAAAAGTTGTATTTTTACGATTAATGCATGGTTTCTGTTAATATCTAGCTAAAGAATAACTCCCAATAAATTAATTAATGTTTCTAACTTATTTGCCTTGAGTATTTATTCTTGCTTTAATTAGTTTTTGGTGCTGCACTACTTCTTCATCACTAGACTCAGAGTCACTAGACAACATTATTATATTATTTAAAAAATATTAACACTAAACAACGACAAAAACTACATGAATCGGAATTATCATTAACAAAGAATCATTGAATTACGTATGAAAAACATGAAAAAGAGAAAAAACCCACGAACTGTCAAATAATACGACTAGTAAAATTTATATTCAAAATTTACAAGACTTTTGACACTTGTAGCTTTTTTCTAGTAAATTACTAGACTGACAGACAACTCAAATATTTTGAGAAACAAAATATTAGTATTTTTACATCCTTGTACAAAGTAAAGGAAGTATTGTATTCGCGAAAAATTTCGGTTTCCAGATTTCAACGGGAATATCCATTTTGGCCATCCCTGAATCCATTCTGACTAATTTCGTCGTGACGTCTGTACGTACGTACGTATCTCGCATAACTTAAAAACGGTAAGCCGTAGAAAGTTGAAATTTTGTATTTAGGACTTCTATAACATCTAGTTGTGCACCTCTCTTTTTGGTCATTACATAATTTCCAGAAATGGTACTTTTTTGAAGCCTATAACAGATTTTAATGAAAAATTATTTAAAATTAATCTAAAACTTTTCAAATTTAGTATATAAGACTTTTATATCAATTGGAATAACATAGCAGAATTTGGTTAAAACGGGCTAACCGGAAGTGATATATTACCTAAAGTTGTTAACAGTTTTTCTTGAATTTAATGGTTTCATTTCGATTTTAGAAATAAATGCTTCAAATAAGAGTTTTAGAGAATTAAATTCTGCGTCTAGCACATCAAGTATTATTAGATTACCCCTTTGTAATGAAGCTTGCTATGGATTAGGACAAAAAATAACAAAAAATAAAAAATAGATGTTAATGTCAAATTACGTCAAATACGTTCAATTTTATAATTGAGTCTATACTTCATATTAGTCTTGCGTACAAGGAAGTCGTGTGGTGTCCACTTAAGATTTTTAATCAAATACACTAGTAAATACTAGTTCCCAACTTGTAACTAGTATTTTACACTATTTCAGAAACAAAAACTAGTAAACTTCACTAGTATTACTAGTGTAGGGACTAGTAATACTAGTCTCATATTTTTTGAGAAACAGGCCCCAGGCCTATGATATCCAAATTTGACTATTTATATGGTTTTAACAAGCGCTCAGCAGACTCATTCCATGTGGTTCGGATGCGCTATTTCGCCACCAAAAATCAATCACTTCAGTTGGTAAGAAGTGAGAAAAATTTGTTGTAACATCCAAACTTTTTCACTCGCTTCTAATGAACCCTTCATCTAACTCTTCTCTTACCAAAGTGTCCTCTTTCCTTCCACCCCGACGGAAATCATCCCTTGAAGGGCGTCGTCGAAACGGGCGCGAGGCGTCGCACGTCGCTTTGTCTCTGGGGTGTAGTCCTAGTGGGCCCCACTCGGGTAACCGACGTCCCGAGTGCTGACAGCAGTTCCGGCCGGGCTGGGATGCTACCGGGTAATTTGTAACCACGACACGGGAAAAATATGGGGAGGGATTTGTACATGGATTCGTAAGTAGTGTCGGTTTAAAGTTTAAACTAATATATCACATGGTCAACAACAACAATTTAATGAGTTTTGTGAATTTTTAACAGTTCCATGATCAATAACTGTCAATAATCACAACGGATTTGTTTATTATAAAACCACAAATTCAAAAATAACAAAAATCTGATGTGGCCAGCCCATTACCTTCCGTCAGTTCTATCTATTATCTATATATGTCATACAAAAAGTTCCTTGCAAAACATTCTATTTCTTGTACATTACCTTAAGGCAGTTGTATATATTTTATACAAATTCCATACAGAAAGCAAAAGATCCTATATTTCCAGTAAAATTATAATACAAACATACTGTCAACTGCACTTGACACTGACACCTTTCAATCAGAATTTTCTTAATATAGCAGCTCTTTCCAGAGTTATAGCATAGCAGGCTAATATATGATATTTAATTTATAATTTTTTAACTCTATATCCATTTACTATGAAGTATAAAATTCATTGAAATCGTATAGAGAATAAAATATTCTTTAATATTTGTAATAACATTAAATGTGAGAAAATGATATTTAACATCGTTTTTTCAAGAAAAACTGTTAAAATCTTCTAATTAGGGTACTTCCGGTTGAGCAATTATAACCAAAATCTAGTCAGCTCTTCAGATGGATGTAACGAAGAGGAATACGAAAGAATTATAATTTTTGTAATAGTATTATTAGAGTTATCGCATTAGAAAATATTGTCACACACACACACACACACACACACACACACACACACACACACACACACACACACACACACAGACATATATATATATATATATATATATATATATATATATATATACATATATATGATATATATGTATGTATATACCGTGTGTCTGTCTTAAAGGTGTACATAGGAGATTAACATGGGAAATCAGTTCTTTGCAATTTCCTGCTCGCCTAATTATTTTAAGCAAAAACGCGTCAAATAAAAGTTTTAGGGCATAAAATTCTGCATCTAAATCAATAAACAGAATTACCTTTACATGCTATGTAACGACAGAAATTAATTATGAAAATGTCGAAAATTACGTTGAAAATATCGACAGCCATGGAATATAACAAAAAATAAATAAATGCTTGACGTTTTATCTGTCACAACGTAAGTTAACTCATTTGACGTTTCTGACAATTTGATAAAACGTCCAGCATTTATTTATTTTTTGTTCAATTCCATGGCTGTTGATATTTTCAACGTAATTTTCGGCATTTTCATATTTAATTTCTGTCGTTACAAAGCATGCAAAGGTAATTCTGTTTATTGATTTAGATGCAGAATTTTATGCCCTAAAACTTTTATTTGACGCGTTTTTGCTTAAAATAATTAGGCGAGCAGGAAATTGCAAAAAACTGATTTCCCATGTTAATCTCCTATGTACACCTTTGAGATAGACACACGGTATACACACACACACATACACACATACACGCATACACGCATACACGCATACACGCATGCAGACATGCACACACACACACACATACATACACACACACCCCACATACACACACACACACACACACACACACACACACATCACACACACACACACACACACACACACATATTATACACATACGCAGCCATCATCGTGAAAATGTTAAAATTGGATTCTAGGGACCTTAAAACATGGTCATTTACCAAAATCTCGATATGCGATTTTTAACACGATCCATACACCTCCCTGACCAAGGGTAGCGGGAGGTAAAATGCTGCATTTTTCAATAAAATATTTACTGGAAAACCTGTTGCTACCTTTTGAATTAGATTTTAAAACAATATATACCCGCGATATACTATATACGTGGTAGACATAAAAATACAATTTTTGTGCAACCGGACGCGAAATAAGCATTTCGCAGCCGCAAGACAGGCCGCGAAATTAAATTTCGCAACCGTTGTTATGGTAACGGCCGCGAAATTCATTTCGCGGACGTTGTCATGGTAGCGGCCGCGAAATTAGGTAAATAATCATTTTGACACTTGAAAATTGCATGGTTTTGTTTATCAAATATTAATCCCATAGCCACCGTGAAAGCTAACTTTCTATATACAATGAAACTGTGTAAAATTAATAAAATTTGTATTTACATATTTTTTACGGTTGCACAAAAAATATTGTATACACCTTGTCCGCGAAATCCGTTAGCGCCCTCGAGAATGTCTTGCCTCGGCCGCAAGCGGCCTCGGCGACAATTTTTCTCTCGGTACGCTAAAGAGTGATTTCGGGGCCTTGATATACAAATAACTATTTTTATACATATATCATGTAAAAACATAAAAGTTACAGAATTTTATATTTATTTTCAATATTGCCCCTGGAATAAACCTTTGTGATAAATATCTCAAGCCTTCTTTAAAGCTCAACTTTCACTTTAAAAGCCCGAGTGATTTAATTCTATTGTCGCCACTACTAAAAGCGCTTCTCTATTCAGTTCCCTGTAGATTGTGAACACTCCTGAGATATTAGAGTACAGCAGGATCTACTCGTGTTGCCTTGGCAACCAACAATAGCAACAACGAAGGAGAAACAGCAGAACATCCGAGAGATGTTTATGAATATTTACCAGACAGCTGAATATACGATAGTGATATTCGATATACAAGATGGAGTAATGTAACTTTAAACTTTAAGCTCGTGATATATCGCAATTAAATGTAATACTTTTATTTAAAGAACAATCCATTAAGCTCGCTGGCGTTATGCGAGCTTTTCTCTATTCTTCCATTGTTTTAATTTACTTCATTTTCTCTCTCGTAACTAATGTGCTTAAATTACAGAGTAATGAAAATAATGAATATACGGAATTAAATAAACATTTTTAAGTTTTCATAATGTTGTCTTTTGTGTTCTGAAATGAATTTCACATTTTAATAAAAAAAATTAGATAATCCTTTTTTGTTATTCCACCACATTTTTTTATGAAAATGAATCAAATACGCTCATAATTTAACAGAATATGATTGATTATAAACCTTATAGCCCTTATAAATGATAAGGTTAAATTTATACAAAATATATATACCTATAATGTATTTCAAACTGGATATTGAATTTTCTGAAATCGCTTGTCTTTTTATCATTTGCAGTTACAAACAAAAAACTCTGATGTGGCCAGCACATTACCTTCCGTCAGCTCTATGTATTTTGTACAAATTTCATACAGAAAGTTCCTTGCTAAAGATTATATTTCTTGTACTTTACCTTCCGGCAGTTGCATGTATTTTATGCAAATTCTATACAAAAAATTTATAGCAAAAGATACTATATTTCCAGTAAAATTATACGACAAACACACTATGTCAATTTCACTTGACACTGACATCTTTCAATCAAAATTTACTTTATGAAATTTAATTTCTTTATAATTTTTTAACTCTATATCCATTTAATATTAAGTATAAAATGTAGTCAAATCGTATAGAGAATAAAATATTCTTTAATATTTATAATAACATTAAATATGAAAAAATGTTATTTAACATAGTTTTTTCAAGAAAAACTGTTAAAATCTTCAAATGAAGGTACTTCCGGTTGTCCAATTCTAACCAAAATCTAATCAGCTCTTCACATGGATGTAACGAAAAGAAATACGAAAGAATTATAATTTTTAGAATTGTAGTACGGAAGTTATCGTAGACGAAAATTTTGTTACACACACACACACACACACACACACACACACACACACACACACACACACACACACACACACACACACACACATACACACACGCACACACACACATACAGACATCATCGTAAAAATAGTAAAATCGTATTGTAGGGACCCTAAAACGTGCTTATTCATCAAAAACTCACAACCGAATTTTTTGACCAATCACAATACCTTCCTTACTTTTTTTTATTTTTTTTTTTATTAGTGTTATTATTCAACAGGGACTATGCCCCAATTACAGAATAACATCATATAAAAATACATGAGAAAACATACAGTACAAATATGCAACTAAGTAAAGGTGACGGAAGGTAAAAATTAGTACATCCATTCAAAATAAAAAAATCTGATGTGGCCAGCACATTACCTTCCATCAGTTATATGAGGCATTTACGAAAATTCTACCGATGAACTGTTACCGGTAAACAGCTGTTTATCAGGTTATAGCTACCGGAATCGATATTTTTAGAACGCAAGTGGTAAACAGGGTAGATCCATAACCTATAAAAAATTGAAAATTTGACACAGGTTAGAAATTTGATGTAGTTAACAAACTGAGCAGAGTCCTACTTTGAACACATTTCCACTTTTAACGCGCGCGCTTCGCTTTGCATCACTACCTTTTTTGAGATTAGATTCTTCATGAATCCGGTAGATGGATCTGATAGATATTGTACAATTTTCGAACACGGTAAATTTTTACCACTCGTGTTTTCGAACACAGTCAGTAAATTCCTATGTATATTTTCTATAAAATCCATACAGAAAGTTCATTGTAAAAGATTCTAAATTTCTTGTATGTACACTACCTTTCGACAGTTGTCTGTATTTTATGTAAATTCCATACAGAAAGTTTCGAGCAAAAAGATCCTATATTTCGAATAAAATTATAACGCAAATATACTACGAATGTGTCAATTGACACTGACATCTTTCAATCAGAATTTTCTTAATATAGTAGCTGTTTCTAGCATAGCTAATTTATGAAATTTAATTTCTTTATAATTTTATAAATCCATTTAATATGAAGTATAAAATGCAGTCAAATCGTAGAGAGAATACAATGTTCTTTAATATTTATAATAACATTATGTGAAAAAATGATATTTAACATCGTTTTTTCAAAATCTAATCAGCTCTTCATATGGATGCAACGTAGATGAATACGAAAGAATTATATTTTTTGAAATTGTAGTATTAGTGTCAGCACCATATTTTTTTTTCAAAATACCGTAAGTTTCTGTAGCGGATTTCTAAACTTATACATATAATTTCATATTGATACTAACACGATTCCGACAGAGAATTGAGAATTAAGCCAATAGCGATCCAGAAACTAAAGGTCACGAATTATCTGTCTCATAGATATATAGCACTGTACATACGTACATGCATCAGAGTAAGTTGTACAATTCGCCTCGTAAAAATTATAAGTCGTTAATGACCCGTAAAACAAGGCTACAGTAATAATAAGACTGTAAAAGTTTTATGGTCACCGTAAAAAACAAAATGGAGAACCCTGCTGGTTCCTTGCCGTGAATATAGTGTTTTTGTAATATATTTTTTATTAATACGTAGCTGTGTTTGCTACAAGAATATTAATCTACGAAAATATTGAAAAATTCTTTGAAACAAATATTGAAAACCTTTTGTTCTTGGGAGTACGGCTGGTTATTGATTTTAAAGAGTATTACAGGGAAATTTACATATTTATTTTCGTTTGTTTTACAAAAAATGGTTCTCTACCTTTTCCATTTCAATATTAAATACATTTCTGTAAGTTAAAAGACGTCGCCTTTTTGGTTTCTCTGCAAGACTTATTAAAATAAATCAAATACACACAAAATTTAACAGTATGTATATTAGGGTGCACCTTAAAAGGGGTCAAGGCAAATTTTATACGGGCCGGACCCTAAAGTGGTTCCAAATAAATAAAAAAAATCTGGTGTAGCCAACACAATACCTCCCGCCATTTACCGTCCGAGACACAAAAAAGATTAAGCTAATCCTTATTTTTGGATAAGCGAATTTAACTCTAATTTTGGCAGTTCATTTCTTAAAATATAGTCTAATCTAATCCAAGTAACTACCTTTTTTGATAATAAAATGAAGATTAAATTTTAAATACCTGGACAAAATAGAATTCGCTAATCCAAAAATGAGAATTAGCTTAAACTTTTTTTGCGTATCTTTAATTTTTGTTATTCTAAATACATACCTACATATTTATATGCTGGAAACTGTATTGATTTCCTTTCCTATTATTCTATTTACATTTTTCTTTTTAAAACGTTAGTATTA